>JAENRU010000236.1:0-61681 GCA_016647705.1 Eucommia ulmoides | reverse complement strand
TTCAAAAGTTCAATTAGGTCAAAAGGTATTAGAGAATTTGGAACGTCTTTTGAAGTTTTTGGGACTAAATTGAAACTCAAAACATTGATGTTTGGACCCGGACTAGGTCAAAATTAATCTTTGGAAAGTGCCATTATCTCCAACAACTTAATGAACTCCCAATTCCAATTAGGCCCCAAGTATGCCATTGAGATAATTTATCGAATTAGAAAGTTTAGGGGCTTAATTGAAATTTGATAATTCCAAAGGGATCGATTTTGATTCACAACTTTTTATAAATGTTTAAAAATAATTAATTTTGAAAAACTTGAATCGTAACTCCAATTGAGGTTTAGAAAGTCAAGAAAAATTTCAGGATCAAAATAAAAATTTACAAAAAGTTTTTTTGGATTAATTGATCAAATTAAAATAAAAACTTCAAAAATTATCATGTTTTATTGGGTTGTTAATACTTTTAAAAAATCATTTGAAGAAATCAAGAAAAATTAAAATATTTAGAAATTTTTTACTTTGCCCCTAAAGTTGAGCATTTTAAAAAAAAATTATGAAATTGACAAAACTATAAATTTGTTTTAGACCCAATTAAAGTTTGGATAATTCAATTTAAATATATATATATATTATATATATATATATATATATATATATATATATATATAAGAAATCAAATTAAAAAAATTAAAAATCTACCAGCAACCACTTTTGCAGAAGGGGCTGCATAAATGCACCCCCAAGAAAGCCCCTCCAAAAAAAAAAGAAAAAAAAGAAAGAAAATTGATAATAATAATTGATATGTTTGGGTGCCTATAAAAAGAGTTGTTTACGTAAAAACATATAAATTAAAAATTTAATTTTTAAAAACATCCCATTTTAAATTTATTTACTAAAAGAGGACTAGCAGATGTTGGGAACCACGCTTTATGAAGCCAGTGTTCTCAACACTAGCATTAAAAAAAAATAAAATAAAAATAAAAAAATCGCTAAAGCCGGAGTAATTGACATCGGTTGTACAGTTTTTTTTCCTTTTCTTTCTAATCCTTGAAGTCGGTGTTCATATCACCGGCTTCAATTTCATTGAACCCCCCTCCCCCAAAAACCCAAACCCCACCCTTATTTCTTGCAACGGGGTTATAAAACCCCCCCCCCCCCCCCCCAATTTTTTTTTTTTTTTTTTATTTATTGTGATTATATTTCATCCTTAAAGTATAGGGTGTATGTTTATTTAGACTTTGAAATTTGTAGAATTTTATATTTAATCTCTCAAATTTCACAGTTTCTTTAATCCTATAAAATTAAAACATTATTAATAATTTTTTAACGTAAAATAAGTTTTTCAGTACATGACTTCTAGTATTGACATTTTTGTCATTTCATCATTCCACTAAATACAAGATATTTTTTTCCTTAGTCCTTTTTATTTTTTTTTTTTTATAAGCAATTTTTCCTTAGTCTTTTCCTAACAATGAACCGTTGTCAGATATAGGTTAAAAAAAATGCTTCAGGTTTAATGGATCGATAAAATGACAAAATATCTCTCATTGGGTTACATGTTGAGGACAACCTATTTTCCATGCAAAATCTTTAATTGTGTTTTTAATTTTACGAGATTGAAATAAATGTAAAATTTTAAAGATTAAATGTGCAATTCGGAAATTTTAGAGTGGATGTTTAATCTTTAAAGTTTGCCGAATTGAACATTTAATCTTTAAAGTTTTACATTTATTTCAATCCCGTAAAATTAAAAACACGGTTAAAGATTTTGCATGGAAAATAGGTTGTCTTCAACATATAACCTACTGAGGGATATTTTCGTCATTTTATTGCTCCATTAAACCTGAAGCATTTTTTTTAACCTATATTTGATAACGATTCATTGTGAAAATATCTTATATTTATGGAACGACGAAATGACAAAGATATCAATACTCGAAGTTCACGTACCGAGCACAACTCATTTACGTTAAAAAATTATTAATAATATTTTCAATTTTACAAGATTGAAGACGTGAAATTTGAGAGACTAAATATAAAATTCTACAAACTTCAAGTCTAAATAAACATACACCCTATACTTTAGGGATAAAATATATATTTTCTTAATATTCATGACAAATAGGTTTATGTCATGAATATTAAATGTACACCATATTTTTGTCAAATCGGGGTGGGGGGGTGTTTTAGTTACCCCGGTTTGAACCGGGGTTCATAACCCCATTTCAAGAAATAGGAGTTAAGAACACCGGATTCAAGGATTAGAAAATAAAAAGTAAAAATATAAACCAGGGGTTAGTTACCCCGGTTTAACTCTTCTTTTTCCTTATTTATTTATTAAATGCCAGTGTTCTCAACACTGGTTAACTCTCTTTTGGTAATTTATATTTTTTATGTAAACAACTCACACCCAATCCTCTCATGTAGGGGTTAGGAAAAAGGGTTTGAAAAGGGAGAAGGGCTTATTTAAAAAAAATAAAAGAAAAGAAAAAAGTTTTTTTTTTTTTTTTTTTGTTTGAGTGAGAAATTTTTTTGTGGGGGAGGAATTAAGAAAAAACAAAAGGAGATAGGAAAAAAAAAAATCCCTTAAGATAAGGTAAGTTTTTTCCGATCCCCAACTATACGTTTATTTTTCTTAAACCACTTGAAAAACATAGGGGGTGGTCATGGGCCAGGATGGGCAAGGCTTTAGTTACGGTATTTCAAAAAAAAATATATTAGGCCCTAACCTGAACCGGTCTTATGATCGAGTTCTACTTTCATGCCCAAGCCTGACTCTATAAAAAAAAAAAAAAAAAATCAAACCGAAGTCTGGCCCTATAATAATTTTTTAATTTAAAAAATAAATACTAAAATAATAAATTTAAATTATAAAATGCATTCATACATAACAATTAGTATGTATAATCCTAACAATTAGTATGTATAACCCTAATTGATAAGTAGGATAACCTTAATTAGTATAAAATTATGAATGTATTTCATTTTAGTGTGCAAAGAATGTGGATTTTTTAATTTTTTTTTAATTTATGAAAATTAATATTGGTAAGTACTGATTATTATTTATGAATGCATTTAATAATTTTAATTTGTTATTTTAGTGATTATTTTTAAATTATAAAAAAAATAAAAATTACAGGGCCAGTTTGCCGTAGGACTGGGCGTGGGTTTGAAAATTTTGTTTAGGGTCGGGTTTGGGTACGATAATAGGGCCCAATCATAGGACTGGGTTGGGCTGGCCGGGCTCAGACTTACCATTTTTTGTAATACTCTAGGTAGGGACCGGCCCATGACCACCCTTACTCATGTGATAAGTTCAATTATTGGATTAATTGTCTTTTAGCCCCCATATAATTTGGTATAATTTTATTTCAATCCATCTACTTTAAAAATGTAAATATCACTATTTTCTACTCTCAACAGGGAGAAACTCACTTTTTCTTTATATATATATATAATAACTTAATTATATTATATTATATATAATAGCATTTTGGTTTTTGCTTGCAAAGATTTGTTGTCATGCAGACGTAGGTTTGACAATGGAGGTTAATCCCATTGATCAAGCTATGTTTGATCATGTTTCTTCTCATAAGAATAAATGTTTTATTCGTTCGTATGCTGCTACACTTTCAACTTCTGTTTCTCTTCCTTCTATAGATATTGAATCTCGTTCTTATTCCAAAGATGGGGTACTTGCAATCTCTTTTTCACCGTCTACATTGTCTCAGGCGGAGGCCCTTTTCAATCAAGCGGTGATTCTCAAGTTTAACGTCGGTCGTCCATCTCTAGAAGACATCCAATCTTGTATTCAAGCTCATTGGAGTTTGGAGGGTCAATATACTATGGGGCTTATATGATTCTCGGACATTATTAATCCGTTTCATGGATGAAAAGGATTTGTTTAAGGTATTATCCCGCGAAGTTAATGTTATTAAGGGCAATTACTATAAAATTTGTCGGTGGAACAAAGCTTTCAATACTAAGGAAGATGCGTCCATCCTTCCTATTTGGATTCAATTCCCCAAGCTTCCGGTTCATTATTTTGTCCCAGGTATTCTTCGATCTATTGCCTCTATGATTGGTCGCGTTATTTCTATTGATTCAACTACGATGACTCTTACTCGACTTAGCGCAACTAGAGTTTGTGTTGAAATAGATCTTTCAAAACCATTGCCTTCCAATGTGTGGATAGGCAAGCAAGATGGTTTCATCCAAGATGTGATTTATGAACGACTTCCTTTTTTTTGCTCACACTGTAATATTCAAGGTCATTCGATTGAGAGTTGTCATCGGAAAAATCCAATTATTTACAAGGAGATTTTAGGAAACATCGAAATAAAATAGTTCATAATGGTCAAGCTATGTCTAGAACGGACCCCTCTTCATCTACTGTTTTACCTTCAGATCAGCCAATTCTTCCTCGCGAGAAAAATCCAGTGTGCTTTCAGGATATTCCCCTAGTCCCTTCCATTGTTCTTGTAATTGTTCCGCAAGTTGCAGGTTTGGAGGATGGAGAAATTGCACAAGAAAATTCTGAAGTTCATCATAATATTGTTCAGTTTTCGGAGCTAGAGGTTGTCGATCATAATTCC
Organism: Eucommia ulmoides; assembly: GCA_016647705.1. Classification (NCBI taxonomy): domain Eukaryota; kingdom Viridiplantae; phylum Streptophyta; class Magnoliopsida; order Garryales; family Eucommiaceae; genus Eucommia; species Eucommia ulmoides. The sequence continues at coordinate 57,095 of JAENRU010000236.1, read as the reverse complement.
CCTGTCCAAAAGGAAAATTTTGATTCCCATGTTACCCTTGATGTTCCAGTTCTCCAAGTTCCATTTGAGGTGGACAGGAATCCGAATTCTCTTGTAAAGATGGATTTTCATTCTGCTCAAGATGATTTTTTGGTTCTTGAGGATACCGGTGCTGGCTATTCTATAGATACAGTGACTTCTAAACTGGATTCAGAGGGATTCCAAACAGTTCGAAGGAAAAAAGACAGAGGTAAATCTCTTGAGGTTGATGGTGTTATTTCCAGGGCCTCCGGAATGGTTACTCGTAAACAAGTTAGATTTAATAATGTCTGACAACTTTCTGTTTTAGAATTGTAGGCGTATAGGTAATCCTAATACTCTTGCACGTTTAAAAAAAATAGTAAAGTATTCTAAAATCTCTTTTGCGGGAGTCATTGATCCGTGGATTGATGATTCTACTATGGGAAGAGTTAATAAATCAATAAGGCTTCATAATGTTGCTTCCAACCAATCGAAAGGCGGCAAAATTTGGATTTTGTGAAAAAATAATTTGGATGTGCATATTATTCGTTTGCATCGACAGTTTATTGCTTGTTCAGTTTCTTGGTTAAACTTGGAATTTTTAATTGTTGTTGTTTATGCTAGCTGCTCTCAGATCGAGAGACGTCTTCTTTGGTTCGATCTTATTCAGGTTACTTCCCCAATCTTGATCCCAGTAATTTGGGGTGGTGATTTTAATGTGGTCAGAATTGATACGGAGAAGATTGGTAGGCTTTGTCCATCTTGGGTTGCCATGCAATAGTTCAACTCGTGTATTAATCAAGTCGGGCTTGCTGATCCCCCTTTTTCGAGATCGAGTTTCACCTTCTGTATAACCGTCAAGGGCTTTCTCGTCAATACTCCCACTTGGATAGAATATTGGTGTCTCCTGAAATGTGTAATTCCTATAGAGGACAGGTGGAACACTTGGAGAGGGTTAATTCTAATCATTGTCCTTTGGTCCTCCATTCATCTTCATTTGTTTATAATGGCCCTCGTCTTTTTCGGTTCCAAAGAATGTGGATTCATCATGCGGGTTTTCTAAATGTGGTTAAATCTTCTCATCCTAATACTTTAGTTCGATGTAGTTTGAACATTAAAGCGACGACGTTAGCTTTGAAGAATTGGAATTCTCATGTCTTTGAGAATATTTTTGTTGAATTAAATACTTGGAAGGATAAGGTTGAGGCCTATGATAATATTCTCCAATCCAATTGGGATTCTTCTGTGGCTGATTCATTGGCTCAAGCTACAACGGCTTATAATGATTGTCTTTTGAAGGAAGAGATGTTTTGGAAACAAAAATCTAGAGAGCACTGGCTTGCGGAAGGTGATAGTAATTCTAAGTTTTTCCATGCTTCTATTAAGATGAGAAATTCGCATTTGTGTCTTTCTGAAATTTGTCATGAGGATGGTTCTTCCTTGGCTGACCCAGCTGCTTTTCATGCGGCAACAGTGGATTATTTTTCCAATCTTTATAGTATTGATCATGTGTCGTTTTCTTATTCAAATTTTTTGGATATTTCCTTGGCGGTTACTTCAGCAGATAATTCTATGTTAATGCAACCTTTTGAATTAGAAGAGATCAAGAATGCCTTTTGGTATATTCCTATTGAGGGACGCCAGGATTGAACTCATTTTCCTTTGGGTTTTTTCAAGCATCTTGGGAGATAATCAAGTGGGATATTCTTGAAGCAACTAATAATTTTCTCATGGGAGATAAACTCTCTGAATCATTTTCTAGCACTCTCCTAGTGCTTATTCCGAAAAAATCTCAATCGACTTCTCTTAAAGACTTTAGGCCAATCAGCCTATGCAATGTGTGTTACAAAATTTTCTCTAAGACTTTGTCGATTCGTTTGGCAAATATTATGCCCCACTTAATTTCTGACCAACAACACGGCTTTGTAAAAGGTCTTTCTATTTCGGAAGCAATTGGGCTGGCTCAGGAGCTGATTAAGGATCTCGGCAAAGATGTTCGGGGTCGTAATGTGATGATCAAACTCGACATGATGAAAGCGTATGACCAGTTAGATTGGTCTTTTTTAGTGGAGTTCTTAGGAAATTTGGTTTCTACTCGGCGTTTATCAAAGCGGTGAGTAGTTGTTTCCAATTTTCCTCTTTTTCAGTTGTTTTCCAAGGGGTGTATAAGGGTTGGTTTCAAGCGTCTAGTGGCCTTAGACAAGGGGATCCGATATCCCCTCTGCTATTTATTCTTACTCAAGAAGTTCCTAGTAGGAGTATATTCAGAGCTATGGAAGTTGGTCGCATTCATCCTTTTGTGACAAGAAAAAATTGCCCGTTAATTTCTCACCTAATGTTTGCCAATGATACTCTCATATTTTGTAATGGTGGGTCGAGTAGTTTGAGAAATCTTATGCTGGTTTTAGAAGAATACCAGACTGCATCAGGTCAATTAATTAGTTCGCACAAAAGTAATTTCTTTCTGCATGCAAACTGCCCTGTTGCGAGAAGGAATGTTATTCGTAATATCACGGGTTTTCTTCAAGGTTCTTTGCCTTGCGTCTATATTGGTGTGCTTTTCGCATACAGTCATCTTAAAGCGAGGGATTTCGGTACTTTGATTAATAAGGTTTCGAATAAAATCAAAGGATAGAAATCGAAGCTTTTATCGAGTGGGGGTAAACTTATCCTCCTGAAGCATGTGTTATCTTCTTTACTCTTCATTTGTTAGCTTCGACTTGCGTTCATAATAGTGTTCTTGATGAGTTGGAAAGACAATTTGCTAATTTCTTCTGGGGGCAGCATGATCATGGTAACCGGAAGCATTGGAACTCTTGGGAGACAATATGTCAAGATGTTAAAGGGGGGGTCTGGGTTTACGAAAACTCCGAGATATGAAACTTGTTTTTTCTTTAAAACTTATTTGGTCCTTGGTTAATGGCAATTCATTGTGGTGTCGTTTTATGTGTTCTAAATATACTAAATGTCTCAATATTTTTCTTTGGAAAAATTATCCGGGTAGTTCGAAAATATGGAAGGACATGATAGCAGTTAAGGAATCTTTTATTAGTATGTCCAGATGGAACATTGGTGACAGATTGTCGACGAGTTTTTGGCACGATGATTGGGGTCTTGGAATCCTTGCAGGTGACCTTTTTCAAACTGACTGTCTTTTTTCTGTTCATAATTATATGCAGGGTGAAGATGAGTTATTTTCTAATCTTGAGCCAGAGTTGCAAGTTTTTTTGCGCAATTCTTTACCGACGTGTTCATCGGAATCGGATTGTTTTGTCTGGCTTCCAAACAAAAACGGCAAGTTCTCCATTATTTCGACGTGGCGTGCAATAGCTGGGGACGATCATATTGGGGGTTCTTTGGGTTCTCTTTTTTCGAGATTATGGGGTCACAATCTTCTTTTGAAAAACAAAATTTTCTTATGGAAGCTTATGCAGGAACGTATAGCGATGGACTCGGTATTAATGCAAATGGGTATCAATCTTGCTTCGGGCTGTTATTGCTATGCAATCCGGAAACAAGAAACTCCGCATCATCTTTTTGTGGAGAGCGAGGTAGCGATTAAAATTTGGCAAACTTTCAGTACTTTTTTTAATATTCATTATTTGAATCAACCTCTGTTACATAGGCTCATTCTTTGGTGGACTAAGTTGAGAAGTGAGTCTCAGTTCCATAATTTGGGAGTGTTGGTCCGTTCTTTAATCTGCTGGGAAATTTGGTTGAGTCGGAATAAAGCTATTTATGACAAGGTGGCTATGTCACATGTTTGGGTTGTGTTTAAAGTGCAATCTTGGCTCTCTGCTTTTAATCTTTGCGTTCCGGTAAAGAGTTCTTCTTCTGCTTTTGGGATCCATTCTCTTTCGTTGTTGGGATGTCCTTTGAGAGCTATACATGTTCGTCGTTCGATCCCTTGTGTTTGGAAACGTCCTCCAGAGAGTTACTACAAGCTTAATGTAGATGAGGCTTTTAAAAGATCCACTTTACATGCTTCTTGCAGGGGTGTTATTCGAGATTTCAAAGGTAAGATGCTTTTTGCATTCACTTTTCCTCTTTTGGTCCAATCGAGTTTTCTCTCTAAGTTACACGGTTTATTCATCGATATTCAGAGGGCTTTGGGTTTCCATCTGCTTCATGTGGAAAGTGATTCGCTAGCACTTGTACAAGCTATAAAGAAAGATTGTCCAATTTGGTCAGTGTTGGTTCTTTGGCATACCATTACATTTTAGCCTTTATCTTTTGATATTTCCATTTTCCATGTCTATCGTGAATGTAATTTTGTGGCGGACTGTCTAGCTAATGTCACTACTTCTAGTAGTGTTGTTTTCTATCATTCTGAGAGTTCCTTACCTCCTTCCGTTTGTTTGCTCTTACAGGAGGATCGATAGGGACTTCCTCGTCTTAGGATGTAATCCTTTTTTATTTTTTCAATAATATACCTTAGGGCCTTTTTCTTTTTCTTTTTTTAAAAAAAAAAAAAAAAAAAAAAACTAAAACTTAATTATACTTTTGATTAGGAAATTTTTGGGCATCTCTGAGTCAACACTTGGGATCCAGCCACGTGTTTGTCCTTGTAGTGATAGAGACGCATTCCGAAATCCTCAACGCTACGCTGGAGCATACGCCGACTATGGCTCCTCCCTAGAATCTTATTTGCACCCAGGGAGGAGCGAGGAGCCCCGCAGGGGTATGCCACTTTGAGCTCTGTGTCGTCCCCTAGACGATTAATTTTAGGGAGTCCGTCGTTCACCTCGACCGGTTCTCCCTTCCAACTTGTTTCTTCTCCAAAATTCCACGGATCTTCTCTCTCCTCTACTAGCTCACCACCGTAGGCCTGACAAAGGCCCGCAGGCTTTGCCAAATGGGCCCAAAAGCCCAAGCTCAACAACTATCTCCTAAACGCCTCAGATTATCAGTTAAATACAGAGTTTTGATTGATTAACCATGTTTAGACCTGACTAATCGTCTCCAAATCCTATATATATCAGGGGTTATGCGCGCGAGGTACGTTGGAATACGCTTTATATTATGTGCGAATTCATTTGTTTACTTGCTGCATTACTGCATCTTTTCTCTCTAAGTACTGATTACCACACCAGAGGGGCTTCAACGAGACAAATCTCGGTCTTAGTCTTCTGCAGGTACACTCTCTGAGGAGTAAGACTTTAGACACAGCAGATCAGTCCCCGCAAGACCCGGTCCATCTCACCCAAAGAATTTCCAACCGACGACTCCACCTCAGCAGAAGGACCCATCCGTCATCTGACTGGACCATACTTGAGGTGTGTACCAGTTTTATACACTAACAATTTTATTTTCTTAATTTAAATTTAATATTTAAATGTACTAAATAAGGAGAATATATATATAGATAAATTTTTCTCTTTATCTTTCCACTTCTATTTTTTTTTTAATAAAGACAGAGTAAGAAAAAATAATTAAAATAACGGGTAATCTTGTCTATTCCATGGACAATTTAGATAAAAAATAAATAAATTAATTCTAGTCATTTTTAGCATATTTTATAGAGTTAAATAAAATAAAATTAGTTTTCCAATCAAGCATAAATAGAAGAGAGTAAAATGTTCGTTTTTAAAAGCAGAGTAAAAATAATATAAGATCAGAGTAGGCAATTATTTATTATGACATATCTCACTAATTGAAGGGTTAATTATTCATTTCACTTAATAATTTCAAATTTTGAAATTTTGGAAATTTGTTTGATGTACATATTGTGACGTCCCTTACTACTTGACATTCTTACTTGAAATTCTTCCAAATATGGAAGTCAAGTAGTGTGTATATAAGGTAGAGTTATTTTAGAGTAGTATAAAGAATTCTAGAGCATAGTAGATAATGTAAAAAAATAGATAGGATAGGTAGAAAATCTTATTTTCATTAATTATTTTGATAATATTTACATCAATATATATAGATACAAATCTATTCAAACCTATATTAAAGAGGATGGTTGGAAAATCACATTAAATATGGAGTTGGAGAAGGTGAGCATTGAATATGGTGGATGAGCATTTAATATGGTGGTTTGGAGAAGATGAATATGAACTCATTAATTAGACTCACGCCAACACTCCCCCTCAAGTTGGTGCATATAGATCTTGGATGCCTAACTTGCTAACTGAGTTGTAGAAGCTTCTGTTATTTACAGCTTTTCTAAGTATATCTGCTAACTGGTCTTCAGATTTAACAAATGAGAATCGAATTATCTTGGCCTCAAGATTTTGTTTGATGAAGTGTCGGTCTACTTCCACGTGTTTGGTTCGATCGTGCTGGACCGGATTATGAGAAATGTCAATTGCAGCCTTATTATCACAAAATAGGTCCATCTCGCAGCCAAGAGCAAAACCAATCTCAGTTAATAGTCTTTGAAGCCATAGAAGTTCACAAAGGCCTTTAACCATCCCACGAAATTCGGCTTCAGCACTTGATAATGCTACCACCCTTTGCTTTTTACTTTTCCATGTAACTAGGTTGCCTCCAACAAATGTGAAATAGCCTGAGGTGGATTTTCTATCAGAGATGTTTCCTGCCCAGTCAGCATTTGTGTAACCTTCCTCCCGTAGATGATTATTTTTCGTAAATATAAGTCCTTTTCCGGGAAAAGACTTTAGGTATCGGAGAATCCGAATTACCGCACTCATTTGATATTCACTTGGACAGTGCATGAATTGACTTACCACACTCACTGCATATGCGATGTCAGGTCGTGTATGAGAGAGATAAATAAGTTTTCCAACTATTCTCTGGTACCTTCCTTTGTCAGTTGGCACTTATCCTGGGTATTCTCCAAACTTGTGATTTTGGATTATTGGTGTATCTACAGGCTTAAAATCCAGTAATCCAACTTCTGATAATAAATCTAGGATATATTTTCGCTAGGAAAGAAATATGCTTGATTTTGACTTGGCAACTTCAATTCCCAGAAAATATTTGAGTTCTCCTAGACTTTTCATCTCAAAATATGTTGCCAATTGCTCTTGAAGTCTTGTTATTTCCTTTAGGTCATCTCTTGTAATGATCATATTGTCTACATAGACTATCAAATCTGTTATTTTACCCTGGTAATGCTTTAAGAATAGCGTATTGTCTGAGTTGCTTTGTTGATAACCATATTTCTTCATTGCCAAGTTTATGCGCCCAAACCATGCTCTAGGAGATTGTTTTAAGCCATACAAAGTTCGTTGTAGCTTGCACACAATCTTAGATTTAGAGTTTGCAGTAAATCCTAGAGGGATATCCATGTAGATTTTTTCTTCAATATCTCCATGAAGAAATGCATTTTTAACGTCAAACTGGTGCAATGGCCAATCAAGATTTGCTGCAAGAGATAGTAGAACCCTGACAGTACTCAACTTGGCCACAGGTGAGAATGTTTCTTGATAGTCTACGCCATAGGTTTGCGTATAGCCCTTTGCCACCTGTCTTGCTTTGCAGCGTTCAACTGATCCATCAGTTTTGTACTTGATGGAGAATACCCACTTGCACCCCACTGTTTTTTTCCCTTCTGGTTGGGGAACAAGAGTTCATGTCTCATTTTTAAGCAACGCCTCCATTTATTCCTTCATAGTTTTGACCCACCTAGGGTCTTCTAGAGCCTCTTTAAAAATTTGTGGGAATATGATGCGAGGAAAGTTCATTCACAAAATTTTTTAGGGGTTCAGACAGCTTCTTTGTAGACACATAATTGGCAATTGGATATCTCGATCTGTGGTTCTCCAGTTCTGGAGAATATCTGTTCAACGGAATATATGTTCAGTGGTTTGCCCCGATTGTGCTTGAAAGGTAATTCATAACCAACAAGAGTATCCACGTTAGTAGAAATGGTAGGAGAGTTAGGAGAGCTTACCTCGGTAATATTCTCAGGAGATGGAACGTTGGATATTGGAGAGTAGGGGGTACTGCTACTTCAGCTTCTAGAGATGTCGGCTCTGGAGCTAGAGTTGGCTCTTCAATGGTTGCATCAGCTTCTAGAGATGTTGGCACTAGATCTGGGGTCGGCTCCTCAATGGTCAATTGGGGAGCAGTCGGTGTTGTCTCAACGTCCTTGAACCAGTTGAAAGTCAACCAATTCAACTCTTCTTCTTCTCGTGTCTCCCCATGAAGAGAAGAATTGGATGCGGCAGGAGAGTAGAAAGTGTCAGATTCAAAGAATGTGACATCCATGGTCACATAGGTGTGCCGAGTAGTCGGGTCGTAGCATTAGTACCCTTTTTGGTGTACAACATATCCAAAAAAAAAAAAAACAACGAATAGCACATGGATCAAGTTTCGTGCGTTAGTTCTTGTGGAGGTGAACAAACGCAACACAACCAAAGACATGAGGTGGAAGCATCAATATTGTGGGTAGTGACACATAGGTTGATAAGGCCTGTACTGGAGTTTTGAACCCAAGAACTTTTGAATGCATGCGGTTAATGAGATGGACAGCCGTGGCAACAGCATCAGCCCAATGGTGGCTTGGTACGTGAGCTCCAAGTAATAGAGCTCGAGCAGTTTCGAGGATGCGACGATTCTTGCGCTCGGCTACACTATTTTGTTGCGGAGTCTGGGGATATGAGGTCTCATGAATTAGTCCATGGTGTTGGAAATAACCACGGAGCTCTTGATTCACATACTCTCCACTATTATCGGATCTAAGAATGTGAATCTTAGCATTAAACTGAATTTGAATCATTGTATGAAATTATTGAAACACGCGAGAAACTTTATTTTTATGTTTCAACTGATAAAGCCAAGTCATTCGAGTACAATCATCAATGAATATCACAAACCAGCGGACACCAGATAGAGTAGATTTTGGGGAAGGACCCCACACGTCAGAGTGAATCAGAGTAAAAGGAACATCACTTTTATTCATACTCAATGGGTAAGTGGCTCGATGACTTTTAGCCGGAATGCAAATCTCACATTTGAAATCTATATTTGACAAGCCTGAAAATAAATCAGGAAGCACATGTTGAAGATATCCAAACGACGGATGGCCTAACCGACGGTGCCAAAGCAAAATTTGTTCTACTCTGAGGTCGCTTAGGTGGTGCACGTGGTATGCTCGGCCGATACTGAAATCTTCCACATAATAGAGCCCCTCCTCCGAGTTCCACATCCAATTATCTCCTTAGTGAGAATATCCTGAATAAGACAAAACACAGGAGAAATGAGTGCAACACAATTCAAATCTTTAGTAACTTGACTCACAGATAGTAACTTGTGAGAGAGAGAAGGCATTAGTAAAGTATTAGGTAATGGTAGGGTTGATGACAACATTACAGTCCCAGCCCCTGTTACCAAAGAGGTGCCTCCATTAGCATTAACAATGCTAGCTCGCCGAGGAGGGGAGGTCTGAGAAAAATCATTTGCATCAAATGTCATATGGTTTGTTGCTTCGGAATCAATTATCCAAGTATTATGATCAACATCTTGTTTAGAACCAAGTAGAGCATTACCTGGGTCAACGTTTATACTATCAGCTGCAGCCACTGCAGCCATGCCAGTATTATTATTATTCCCACTTCCATCACGACGCTTCCGAGCTTGGAGTTTGTGCCACCAATTGGGATACCCATGAAGCTTGAAACAGGCCTCACGCATATGCTTTATACTCCCACAGTGAGAGCATTTAGTACCATCAGAGATGGCTCGGGATTTGGAGTTATAACCGGATTTGCCACCATGAAGAGAGAGAGTCCCGGAGGATGTTTGTGCTTGCGAGCCATGTTTGAGACTTTTGGACTCCAGACCAGCTCCTGGTATATCATTGGGGCTACTTGTTATCATTACCGTCTGACAAAGAGCTTTTCTCCAGACGTGCGCATAGGCTTGCTCGACTATTGGAAATGGTTTCATCTGCAGGACATCACTCTTGATATGGTCTAGGCGGTCATCGAGACCATCCGAGAATACATATACTCGATCTTCCTGAATTAGAGTATTGTAGTGTTGAATATCATTTGGGCATTCCATCGGGTTTGGATGACGGAAATCGATTTCACGCCAAAGGCCTTGAAGATCATTGTAGAATTTTTCAAGAGAACCGCCAGCCTGTTTGAGGCGGGTCACTCGTCGCCGAGGTCATACACCTGGGAGGTGTCGCTACCATCAAAGTATGTAGTAGCAATTGCATCCCATACCAACTTGGCTGTTGGGAAGCGAGTGAAGTTACTGATAAAAGAGGAGTCCATGGAATTAATCAACCATCCTTTAACAATAGCGTTGTCAGTGCGCCATCGTCGAAAGGTAGGGTCCGTCGGAGGAGGTTGGGGTAAATCGCCGTTTATATATCCCAGTTTGTCTTTGCCCAAGATGTACATCTCGATCATCTGGGACCAAAGAGCATAGTTGGTGTCATCCAACTTGATGCCGATCGGTGCAGTAGTACTATCGGAAGTTTGGGTTAGGGTTGAAGTTTTGCTTAAAACTTCAACCATTTTTGTGGTCAATTCAGCTAGGATGGATGAAGATGGAGATTCATCAGTTTGGGAATCTGTATCAGCCATCAGGAATTGGTAGTGGAGCGGACAGGAAAGGTTAACAGTAAATCGGTCTGTATAGTTATAAAAGGAACTATACTGTAGAAACAATATTTTGCAAAACTGACACCACCGTTGGATTAGAAATACAAAATAACGCTAGGAACCAATCTTATATCGTCAAGAACGGGTTAAAAAGAGGCTGAACCGGGCAAAAAATGAAGCGGCTGCGCGTGGGCCTGGGAAGACGGCTCGTGAAACGAAGGCTGTAAGAAAGAAGCGGCACGTGAAGGCGTGTGAAACGTCAAAACTGGTAAAATAATATGTTGTTGGAATCTTTTTGAAAACTGGAGTTCAGATATGGTATCAGATTTGAAATTAGACCAAGAAATGGTTTCGAAAATAGGTTTATGTTGCTCGAATCGGTAAGTTTCTGGGCAAAGTTTCAGTTCACGCGTGATGGCGCATGGAACATCAAAAAAGATCGTGTAATATGTAGTTGGAATCGTTTTGAAAAAATGTTTCAGAATATATGATCAGAAATTATGACAGAGGACCCGAGATTGAAGAAAAGAAAAAAAAACAGTGCACGAAAGAACTTACAAATATGGGTTTGGGTTTGGCTCTGATACCATGTAAAAAAATAGATAGGATAAGTAGAAGATCTTACTTTCATTAATTACTTTAATAATATTTACATCAATATATATATACAAATCTATTCAAACCTATATTTAAGAGGATGATTGGGAAATCACATTAAATATGGAGTTGGGGAAGGTGTACATTGAATATGGTGGATGAGCATTTAATATGGTGGTTTGGAGAGGATGAATATGAACTCATTAATTGGACTCACGCCAACAGATAACTCCATAATATTTTGTAGCCTTCTACATAATTCTTAGTTGGCTTTTTAATAAATATCTTGTGGCAATATTCTTGATAATCGATTGTAACCGTCTGATCAAAATCTTCTTGACCGTCTTGATTCGTTTTGCATTTTAACAAAACAATAACAGTAGTATTATTTATGACTACTTTGGTCAAGAAAATAGTTGTCATAAAAGAGAATCATGTCATGAGCTTTCGGTAAACGTTTACGTAGAAATCGTAAAAGATTATTAAATTATTAAAATAGACAGGTATTATATTTTTATTCCTAATACTAACTAAAGTTGGAAAAAAAAATGAATATAAAAAAATATTTATAACATATGATTAATACAAGTTCTTCAATGAAATATATCTTACATGCAAATAAAAAAAATATAAATAATATTAATAAAAATGTAATTATTTCACACCTTCCAAATAAAAAATTATTGATTTCATATTGTACATGTTTTATTTATTATACATTTACATATTCAATTATGCATAATATACATTTATAGTAAAAAAAAATTAACACAATTTTGGAATTAAAAGTAAAATGAAATTAAGTTGAATCCCCTTAAAACAAGAACGGAGTTGGAGAAAATGCAGGGAAACTAGTGGGAAACTGAGTTCGCCTGAATAAAAAATAAATAAAAATAAATAAATAAATCAACTTAGGACTTGTAAATTAAAATTAAAAAAATCTAAAAAAGAAACATACATTATAGTAACAAATCGCATCTGTTTAGTTACTGTTTCCGTTTCCTAATTTATGTTCCCTTTACGCTCTCAAAATTTTGGGATTAATGTAAAGAAATGTGTTTGGTAAACACATTTGTATTCTCAAAATTTTGGGACTAATTCCTAAATATCTTGAATTTGAGAAACAAAAAAAAAATGGTGATTATTATTCCCTCCCACAAAACTATTTTCACTACCAACTCGCCTGGCCACTACCACCCTGCCATCCACCATACATTTAAAGAAAAAATAAAGAACAAATGTTACAATCAAACGTATTTTTTGTTTCTGTTCTCGTAATTTAAAAGAAACAATTTCAAGATAATAGTCGTTACCAAATATGTTTCTATTCCCGGAGTACTCGGAAACACAATTCTCAACCCAATTTATTACTAGCCAAATCCCACCACTATTATTGATTCTCAATCTTCAAACCTCAAATTCAAAGAGTTTGTGGGGGTTAAAATTACAATTATTTTTCTTTAAAAAAAGTGAATTCCATTTATACCCTTCTATCCCCTCTAATCCAAGCAAAAATTTCTTCCCTATTTTTTTTTAAATGAAAATATGAGGGCTTGATTTGTAATAGTAAAAAATTGGAATTACTTTCAATTTTGACCCCCCCAAGTTATAATTTCTATCAAATCAAAATCTTTATAGCAATTTTTGTTTAATTTTCATATTGGTCCCCAATGTTTCAATTTGATATTTTTGGTCCCTATTATTTTGATTTTGTTCTAAATTAGGGCAATCCGTTGACATTTGTAAGGTTGCGTTTGGGTGAAGGATTTATAAAATGAAGGGATTTCAAAATTCTGAATTTTAAAATCCCTTCATTTGACAAATCCACTGTTTGAATAACGGTTTAAGGTAAAGTATTTGAACGTGTATTTGATAAATCCAAAAGATTTGTGAAATAAAGGGATTTTAAAATCTCTTTATTTGACAAATCTTTTATTTGGATAATTGTTTGAGGTAAAGTATTTAAATGTGTAATTTACAAATTTCCTTGTTTTGATAGGTAAACAGAATTTGTAAACAGGATTTGTAACATGGACGACGACGAAATGCACAAATTGACGAACAATGAACAAACAAGCCGCGATCACCTCAGTCTTCTATTCTCCCATCCAGATTCCAGCCTAATCGCAACTCTAATTATCATCGCAACCCCAAGCGCAAGCCATCACAACTGCTTCGAAACCTTCGTCGTCCTCCTCCTCCTTTAGCTGAACCCTAGTAGCCGCAAGAATACTAATCTCAAGTCCAATCGAAACCCTAATCGCAACCCCAATCGTAAGCCATCGCAATCCCAATCGAAACCCTAATCGCAACCCTAAGCACATTCACAACCCCAATCGAAACCCTAATCGCCATAGCAACCGATTCGCAACCAATGGACGATGACGAAGAACGAAGCTGCGATGGAAGAAGCTGCAATGGACGACGACGGCAATGGCGGTTGCAGTTGCGAGACGATCGATGACGCGAGGAAGGTTGAGGAAGAAGATGGCTCTGGTGCGAAGAGAAAAGGTGCGAAGAAGGGTCTCAATCAGCCGCAAAGAAGAGGTGCGAAGAACTAGGTGCAAAGAAGATGAGGGCTCAATTTCACAAATCCTCTCTTTGATGGATTTGGCAAATGACACCTAGATAAAATGGATTTTCAAATTCCTCTCTCACTACTATGTTTTCGTTGAAAGGAATTTACAAATTATTTCTCATAAATATCCAAACAAATTATTCGTGAAAAAATGAATTTTGAAATCCCTCACCCAAATCCCTTACCTAAACACAACCTAAGAAATTGAACAGAAATTACTATGTCTTTCACGTGAAGGTATTTTTGGTATTTACATAGTTTATAAACCCAACGACATATTTGGTTAGAGATAATGGAATCGCATTTTGATTGAATATAATTGAATTTTGAATAGACGTCTATTTAAATTTTGATTCTATTCCATTATAATTCGATTTCATTACCTCCAACCAAAACATGTTGCGAGAGTTTAATCTAAAATAACAGGAATAGAATGGGGACTAGACATGATTTTTAGAGATAATTGGTGCTTAATCCGTAATTAGTTAGTAGTCCCATTTAAAACACAAATTTTGATTTAGCCCCTTAAATTGATTTTTGTTTGTGTACGTATTAGTCTTACATGTACTTACGCATGTGTTTTACTAGTTACATATATATGTGTAATATTAGTTACATGTTACAAATTACATGTATATGTTAGATGTACTTGTGTAATAAATGTTACATCTAACATTATATTTTACACACAAGTTAAATACATGTAACTGCGAGAGTCCAGTACGTATATTGGGTCTTCCACTTTTTTTTTTTTTTTTTTTTAATGTGTGAGACTGAAACACGAGTTGTAATTGCGTATATGATTTTTTTTTAAAATTAAGAATAAAAGAAGGGACTTGTCATGAAAACACCCTAATTTTTAATCTTCCAATAGAGTTTTTTAATGTCTTCCTAGATTGTCAATTTTAAATTTTAAATTGTCCTGATTTGGAAATATATCAAAATTCAAGGGGGACTTCGCAAATGGTAATGGTGATAACAACGAATAAGAACCAAACGTTACCCGTAATCTTTGCCGTGGTTGCGGGAGCGAGGCGCGGCCGCGGTTGCCGCCGCTTTCCTCTTCAGAGTCCTCCGAGATCCCACAGCCGATTGATCCCGTCCGCATCTCTCCGGCAAGGCCTGGTCCTCGGCAATGGAACCGAGAGACGGCTGCCAGTCGGCTGTAAGATCCGCCGACCCCGCCATTCGGCGCCTACTCCTCGATCGGTAATGGCTGGTTCCAGGCGGAATCGGTGGCACCAGAGTCCGCGTCTCCTCCGCCGAATGGGTGGCGCAGCTGCAGCAGGACACGAATTCGAAGAGAAACTTCATTAGTGTGCGTAGGAGAGAGAGGGTGAGAGGCTTTACATCATTGCATGGCTGATCGCCGGAATTAATTTTGGGGGTGACGGTGGAGACGGAGGAGAGAAACGGGACCAGTTATCATAACCGTTTCTTGAATTATATAGTGGATGTAGGGATGTTCATGGGCTTGGGGGCCCGCCCGGCCCGCCAAGCCCGCCCACTATTTTTTAGGGCTTGAATATGTGTTTTGAGCCCGTGGGCCGGGCTTGGACTATAAAAGTTAGGCCCGAGTAAAATTAGGGCCGGGCTTGGGCAAGGCCAATATTTTATAGGGCCGACCCGGCCCGAGGATTTAAAGTAATATATATATATATATATATATATATATATATATGAAATTAAATATAGACAAATTTAATTTGTGATTGTGTTTGATTTGGTTTGAATGTTGTATTTTTCTCTTTGCAGTTTTTTTTTCGGTTGGAATGTGAATGTGGCCATTTTTTGTTGTAGAAATACATGATAATGAATTTGTTTGTGTAGATGAATCTTGTAGCAAATTTACCAACTGCAGTTTTTTTTTTTTTTGTTTGAATGTGATTGTGTTTGATTTGGTTTGAAAAAAAAAAAAAAATTATAGGGCCGGGCCGGCTCGAGGGTTGGGCTAGGGCCCTAATTATTTTGATAGGGCCGGGCTTGGGAATAAAAACAAGGCTCGAACTTAGGGCCGGGCTGGGCTAGGGCCGGGCACTTTTTTGTAATATCCTACCTAAAGCCCGGCCCATGACCAACCCTAAGTGGATGTGAATTGCCTTTCACCCCCTTGTACTTTAATTTTGTCCCTCCAATTTTAAAAACCTAAATTTCCCACTTCCTACGGGAAAAAATTAAGGTGGCGCCATTTTTGTTTCTATCCCATGCAGTGGGATGAGATAAAAATTCTATTTTTTTCTTGACAGTAGAATTGCGTTTGATAACAATAATTTTTTTTTTTTTTGTTTTGTTTTGTTTTGGGAATAGAATCACGTTTAGTAACGATTTTATGTTAAAAATAAAAAAATTGTTTTGAGAAAATTTCTTTTTTTGTTTTGGACGGACGGCGGCAGTGGTCGTACGGTGACGGTGACCTGCGGGTGGCTGACGGTGGCTGGCCGGAGGCACCAGAAGTTGCTGGACGATGGGTGACCGGCGATGCCGGAGGTGATCGGCAGTGGTTGCGGGAGATGGTGGCCTCCGCCAGCAGACGGTGGCCAGCGGGGGATGAACAGTGGCGGTGACCCTCTTTGATTTTTGGGAATGGGATGGAAATAATGAGAAATAACTTTTTTTTATTTCTCATTTCTTAATAAAAAAGTGGGCATAATTCTCCAATGGGAATGGAATAGGAACGGAAACAAAAATTACCAAACGCTATTCTCAAATAGAAATCTCAAAAATCTAGGAATGAGATGGGAATTTCTAGGATAGAAACGGTTACCAAACGGGCCTAACTTTTTATTTATTTAACTTTATGAAAGATGTTAAAAAATAGTAAAATTAAGACCCCGGACAATCTTGTAATTTCAATTACAAGGCCTAATCCGACCCGATACTTGAGCAACCCTACCCATGCATACTCCGGATCCGAAAAGCAAATATTTTTTTTGGACTGCATTTCGGGTAGTATGGTTATGCCAACCACCAACTTTGTAATTACAAAATTTGTAAACAATTTTTTTTTTTTTTTTGGTTATTTTAGATGTCGAAGTTCAAAACCAATAATACAATTAAACTCAAAAAATAATGAGATACAAACCTACTTGTAAAAAAAAAAAAAAAAAAAAAAAAAAACTTAAAAAACGTTATCAAACCGTGTTTAATTTAATAGGGTTAATTACACTTCGCACCCTTACAATTTGACTAGATTGCACTTTTCGCCATTATTTTTTCCCATGTGTTTCAGACTAAAGTGAGATAGTTAAATTTTTTAATCTCAAAAAGTCAAAATTAATAACTTATTTTATATTAATTAACATTTATACCCTCAAATCAGGTTGAATAGGAAAATAACCGTTTGCCTTTTTTTTTTTCCTTTTCTTTTTCCTTTATTCTTCCAAGTCAAATAAAGTTAGTTCAAGTCAAATATAGGATAAATTAGCAACTACACTTAAGTCTAAACAACGTGAAATAAATTATGAAGAAAATACTATGAGAGTATAAAATGCAATTTGGTCAAACTAAATGAGACAAAGTGTAAGGTCCCGTTTGGTTACTGTTTATATTTTGTGATTCTTGTTCCCGCTCCTAAAATTCTGAGGTTAATGTACAAAAACACATTTGGTAAACACATTTCCATTCCAAAAAATTTGAGAGTAACCTTGTACAATTTCCTGAATTCTTTAAGAATATAAGAAACAAAAAAATGTTGATTCTTATCCACTCCAATAAAATTATTCCTACTATCATTTTGTCGACCATTACCACCTGCCGATCTGGTTGGCCACCACTATTCCACCTACCACCACACCCACCGGCCACCATACATTTAAAGGACAAAAATAAAAGAAGAAATATTGCAATCAAACTTGTTTCTTGTTTTTGTTATAAATATATAAATATATATATATTAACTAATTTTTGTGCTTACTACCATGTTTTTACAATTGAACATGAAATTGTGGTATTATGGGTACTTGCTGCAGAAGTGACATTTTCAAAGCTTCTCCGGTGTAAGAAGAAGTAGTGTATGACACAACGGGTTCGTCGGGTCTATCTATGGAGGGTTTTATGACAGTAATAAATAGTATATTGTAAAAAATTGTGAATAAGAACAGAATAAAAGCTGTGTATCCTAGAAATGATTCTGAAAGAAAGTCGTCTACTACTATTTTCTCTCTGCCCTTTTCAATCCTTGTACGATTCATATCCACATCCACACCTGGTGCTGCAAATTTCAAAAAATAAAAAGATAAAATCTCTTTGTCAAATCGGATCAAGATTAAATTAAGTGTATGTTTGGTTGGAAGAATGAAAACTTAAGGGAAAAGAAAAATTAAATTCTAGACACCTCTTGTCATCTCGACAAATACCAAAATCACCCTCTATAATTTTCATAATACTTGAAATACTCTCTATCTATGGAGGGTTATAACAATCAATTAATATTAAATATTTTATTAATTTTGATTTTTTGAAGTTTAACTATTAATTTAATAAAAAATGTAACGGTTACACTTTTAGTCAGAATCACATAAAAGATGCATGCTTACAAAAATATCACGGGATACAATTTGGTCAAACTGAAGTGCCCATTTGCCCTAAAATAAACAAGATTAAACTACAGGTGGAAAAAAAAACACTAAAAAACCCTTAAATTGATGTTAGAATTAGAATTGTGAGCTTATCCCCAATTCCTCATGAAGTCCAGAGAGAGACAAAAAGGATAATTGTTCAATAGTCAAATCGGAGAATTTAATTCATAATTTATCCTATTTTAATTTTAAGTTGAGTACAAATCCTTATATTTTATCTTATTTTTTAGTCCCATAATCAATGCTCCCTTATATTTTCAATTAAATACTTTCAATTAAAATTTGCATCGTCGGCCATCAATGTCACCCTCCATCGCCACCCGCCAGACCTCAGTCCTCCGGTCGCAAAAGTCCGGTCGCCTGATTTTTTTATGTAACTATTTTTTAATTTATTTTTTTAGTTACATGTAACTATGTTATATTTTTTTTAGTTATATGTAACTATTTTTTAAATGTATTTTCTAGTTATATTTTTTTAAGTGTATTTTTAGTTATAATTTTTCGGCAATCGACAACTGAAAAATTAGCTAGATGTAACTAAATAATATATCAAAAATGTTATTAAAAAATCGTTGAATGTAATTAAAAAAAATCCTAACACACGACCATAGAGTTTTGTCAAATGGCGATATCCAGAATTCGGAGGCTGGAATATGGTGGCCGGCAACGGTGGGGTAGCGGTTAGCGACACAAATCCTAATTAGAATATTAGTTTGCATGAATAACTAAAAGTATTTATTTTGTTTGCGAAATTTTTTATTAACTTGATGTTATTATTCTTGAAAAAAGATCTCAAGTTTCTCTTAAATTTCTTCTCTTGAATTACTAGAGTTTATATAGAACTTGATTCTAGGGTTTCCCTAGAATCAAGTTATTACATAATCTAATTTAGAAAAATAATTACATAATTCAGGAAAATATATTTTCTGCCTTATTTAACACTCCCCCTCAAGTTGGTGCATAGATGTCTCACGTGTCCAACTTGTCTAGAAATTTTAAAAATACTCGATTTGATATTGCTTTGGTGAGAATGTCAGCCAACTAATCCTCTGATCGAATCTTAGACAATTCCACAATCTTTCTATCCAATTTTTCCTTAATGAAAAAGCTATCGACCTCGATGTGCTTTGTACGATCATGTTAAATTGAATTATACGCGATGTCATATGCTGTTTTATTGTCACAAAATAATTGGATCAGTTGCTCAGATAGATAATCCAAATCCTGTAAAAGGAGTCTCAGTCATAATGTCTCACAAAGTACATTTGTCAAACCTCTGAATTCAGTTTCTGCACTTGAGCGAGCGACAACATTTTGTTTCTTGTTTTTCCATGTCACAAGATTACCTCCTACAAATGTAAAGTATCCAGAAGTAAACAGTCTGTCACCCACATCACCAGCCCAATCAGCATCGGTGTAAACTTTTATGCTTCGATGGTCTGCATTTTTAGAGAATAATATTCATTTTCCTGGAGCAGACTTTAGGTATCTCAAAATGCGAATAACTGCATTCATATGTTGTTCTCTAGGATTATGCATAAACTGACTGACAATACTCAAGGCATAAGTCAAATTTGGCCTGATATGAGATAAGTACAACAATCTCCCTACAAGTCTTTGGTATCTTCTTTTGTCAACTGGTATCTAGTTAGGCTTAACACATAGCTTTGGACTTTCTTCTACTGGTGTATTAACTGGTTGCTGACATACCAATTGGTAGGGCGTAAAATACGCCGCTACTTACTCTCACAAGTATACGAGGTCAAAGTTTTAGTATAGTGTGATCGTTAAGATCGGGTTATCGTATCCATAGGGATTGTTGTTGTTACTATCGAATACCGTGTTTGTTGTAACCTAATTTTATCTAGGCGAAAAACAAATGTAATTAATTAATTAAAATAATACTAATATATCCTAAATTAACTACACTATTATGTTAATATGTTTTAAGGTGAAGAATTGTATAGGGATTAACGTGTTTACAAATACGTGTTCGATCTCGATTTACTCACGTTTACGGTGTTCGACCTATTTGACAACTTCGGTACGTAAACTCCACCGTCATCTCTTCCGAATGTAAGACGGGGAAATACATGACTTCGAGTCAACAGAGAAGTCTCCCTCAATGTCTTAACGACCCTAGGTCACGTGAGTCTTGCCCAGCATCATTGATTGCACATAATCCAACTTCCTCCTGAGTTATTGGATCGTCGCGTTGTATTTACCCTATTGATAATCTCTATTCTAAAACTCACTCGCCACCTCTCCCGAGTGTAAGACGAGGGATATAACGCAACTTCGAGTCATCGAAGAGGTCCCCCTCAACGTCTTAACGACCCTAGGTAGCGTGTGTCTTGCCCTACGTCATCAATTGTCCACGATTCAAACCCCAACCGGGTTATAGAATCGTGGCGTTTGTTTACCCTAATCCGAATCCGGGGTTTGTCAAAACCCCATATTTTCCATTTATCTAATGAAGCATGATAAACAAACAATACGATAAATACAATCAAATTACGAAGAACAATCACAAACGAAACACCGAAATCATTCAAACAACGTATTTATAAATATAGTGTTAATTCTTACTACAATCCATATGTAACTCGGGGCCATAGCCGCATATACAATGAAATAACGAGCTAAATATGCTCACATGATCCTAAGATAAAGAAATAAGAAAAAAATAATCGAAGAACTTAGCCTCGTCTGAAGATAAACCGCTAAGAACGCTTTATGATCGATTCGCCGTTTTCTCCACTTCGGGATGTGAGCTCCACCACTAAAATTCCTAACCCTAGGCCTAAGTACAGCCTAACGGGCTCAAAAATGCAAGAGAGGGAAGAGAGTTTCCGGCCAAGGGGGAGGAGATGGGGTATTTATAGCCAAAATATCACAAAAATATCTAAAAATATCTCAAGACTGTGCAGGGCAAATCTGCCTAGGCGGTGGATTCTTTGCCTAGGCAGAGTTAGGTCGGTTCAGTCTGATCGCCTAGGCGGTGAAGTAGGCGGTGGACTGGGAGAATATTCTGTTGGATTTCCGCCTAGGCAAAGAAAACTTTGCCTGGGCGAGCGGCTGTCAGTAGCCCTTCTTCACCTTCTGCTGGATTTCCGCCTAGGTGATGGAATTTTTGCCTAGGCGGTCGTCCGTCAGTAACATTTTGCTATTATCTGCATCTTCATCGCTTAGGCGGTGGTCTGGATGCCTAAGCGGTGGGCATGTTTCATCTTTTAACCTCCTAGCTTGTTTATCCACCGTAACTTCGAACCGCTTTGGTTCGATCTCATCGTTTTAGCTCAAGTTTCCTATCTTTTTGCCCCACACACCTGAGTTATACAAAAAGTATGAAAACTAATTAAAACATAATAAAAATAACTATAAATATATTCAAAAACTAACAAATTCGGATTGGAAATAGATAGGTTTTTTACACCTATCAATACCCCCAAACTTAGAATTTGGCTAGTTCTCGAGCCAAACACACACACTAAAATGAAAAATAACAAACTAAATTAAATAACAAATAACCTAAAAACAATCTAAACATAACAACATGCGAGTTTAACTTCTTATAACGGCCTATTTATTTTTCCCTCAACAACCGCCAGTTAGATCGAGTTCAGGCGGTAACACACAGCATATAATGTTCTAGAATTTTAACATCCAATAATGGTGAACACTATTCTAGATCCTGTAAACGTTTTAGTGGGAGACTCAATAATATAACTATACAACGATCGGATTGGATTATCCACCAACGAAATTCACGAGTTAAGGATTACCATAAGCTGGATTGGGGTCCACTCTCCACTAATGTAGGTTTAGTAGTTCATGAAGATCATTAGGACTTGGTTCGGTTAAGGTTAATTTGGCCAAGGGTAATTTGGAATAGAAAATGGGTTAACGTTGTTAACTTAACGTTACCTAAGGCTCAACGCTTGACACATTCACTGTTGAACCCCCATAGAAAGATTAAAAACAATCCCGAACATGCATTTAAGATCGACGTACTCACTTGTCAAAAGAAACGGAGATAAAAACCGTATTTACATATGATTTTTTTTTTCAATGAACACACCCCCAAACTTATTTGATTGTTACAATTGAAGGGGTGTGTGAAATACAAATGAAAACCAACAAGTGAGTACTCAAATACCGAACTAATTAGAAGTTCGCCCTAAATCCAACCACTCACATCAAGAAGCCTTTGCAATTGCTAACTTGACTCACTCAAATGCGCCTTTAAATTCAGCGATTTAGGTTTGGAAAAAGATCCACTAGCCATGGTATTAGTTTATGTATTCTAAATTGAATTTGCATTTAGGCTTCGACAGGGTAACGAGGGATAAACATGTAACAAGGTAGGCTTAAAAAGGCTCAAGCGACAAAGAGAATGCCTAAATCATGTCTCCTGAACTACCTCGCCTAGGATTTCGCCTCAAGCTTCCCCTCAATCAAGTTCTAGAATCTTTAATGTGTCATGAATTTGGTTAATCGATAATCGTCCTCAAATCAATTGAATAAAAATGCATTGAGTCTATGTGCCCGTACAAATTAGGATCTACAATAATTTTTACCAAAAAATATAGTCAAGCACACAGAATCACACATGCATGGGTATTACCCTTGACTTCGAAAACAACCAGGGGTAATCTCATCATCGGGTAACGGCCTAGATGAATGCAAAACTCAACATATAAACAACAAAACAAAAATATAAACACATTTTAACCTAAACGCACATGCAATACGGAAAAATAATAACACATAAACTAACAATACTAAATACTACATATCACTTTCGAACTCAAAATGGACAGTGTCCTCAGCGATCCCAATCATCAATCTCAACATATGAAATTTAAAGTATGCTGACGAAGGGTGTTTAGAACACTTACCTGGGATACGAGAGGATCTCGCCTCCGAATCAAGTCGGATGTGACGGATTTAACTTATTTGACCCTGGGTTACCTCCCAAGAAGCGTGTGGTTTAATGTCCTCGGCTCGACATTTTCAGAACGCCTTCAAGACTGGCGAGGTTTTGCTTTGAATGGCTCAATCTTTCAATGAAATGCCTCATCGGCTTATGTGCTTGGCTAAGCACAATAAACGGCTTGGAATCCCGTCGAAAGGGATGCATCAATACCCGTCGATCTAACATCGCCAAGTACCCTGCATTGGAAACAAAAACAAAACTACAAACACAAATTATATACAAAATAAATGCCTAAAGTAAAATTAAGTAATTTACACACAATATCAATACTAATGAAATCGTCAATCCCCGGCAACGGCGCCAAAAACTTGGTACGTTGAATGGACTAGAATACGATACACTTGCTTCTCCTATCTAAAACTTAAGTCTCCGGCCGTTACCGCGTTTCTCCGACAATAACATCAAAACAATCCCCAACAACGGCGCCAAAAACTTGGTAGGGCGTAAAATACACCGCTACTTACTCTTGCAAGTATACGAGGTCTAAGTTTTAGTATATTGTAATCATTAAGATCGGGTTATCGTATTCACAGGGATTGTTTTCATTACTATCGAACACCGCGTTTGTCGTGACCTAATTTTATTTAGGCGAAAAACAAATGTAATTAATTAATTAAACTAATACTAATAAATCCTAAATTAACTATACTATTATACTAATATGTTTTAGAGTGAAGAATTGTATAGGGATTAACGTGTTTACAAATACGTGTTCGATCTCGATATACTCACGTGTACGGTGTTCGACCTATTTGACAACCTCGGTACGTAAACTCCACCGCCACCTCTTCCGAGTGTAAGACGAGGGAATACATGACTTCGAGTCAACGGAGAAGTCCCCCTCAACGTCTTAATGACCCTAAGTCACGTGAGTCTTACCTAGCGTCATTGATTACACACAATCCAACTCTCTCCCGGGTTATTGGATCGCCGCGTTGTATTTACCCTATCGACAATCTTCATTCTAAAACTCTCTCGCCACCTCTCCCGAGTGTAAGATAAGGGATATAACGCAATTTTGAGTCAACGAAGAGGTCCTCCTCAACGTCTTAACGACCCTAGGTAGCGTGTGTCTTACCCTACGCCATCGATTGCCACGATTTAAACCCCGACCGGGTTATAGAATCGTGGCGTTTGTTTACCCTAATCTGAATCTGGGGTTTGTCAAAACCCCGTATTCTCTATTTATCTAACGAATCATGATAAATAAATAATACGATAAATACAATCAAACTACGAAGAACAATCACAAACGAAATACCGAAATCATCCAAACAACGTATTTATAAATATAGTGTTAATCCCTACTACAATCCATATTTAACTCGGGGCCATAGTCGTATATACAATGAAATAACAAGCTAAATATGCTCACATGATCCTAAGATAAAGAAATAAGAAAAAAAACAATCGAAGAACTTAGTCTCGTCCAAAAATAAACCGCTAAGAACGCTCTACGATCGATTCGCCGTCTTTTTTACTTCGGGATGTGATCTCTACCACTAAAATTCCTAACCCTAGGCTTAACTATAGCCTAAGGGGCTAAAACATTCAAGAGAGGGAAGAGAGTTGCCGGCCAAGGGAGAGAAGAGGGGGTATTTATAGCCAAAATATCTCAAAAATATCTCAAGACTGTGCAGGGCAAATCTACCTAGGTGGTGGATTCTTCGCCTAGGCAAAGCTAGGTCAGTTCGGTCTGATCACCTAGGCGGTGAAGTAGGTGGTGGACTAGGAGAACATTCTGTTGGATTTTCGCTTAGGCGAGCGGCTGTCAGTAGCCCTTCTTCGCCTTCTGCTGGGTTTCCGCCTAGGCGATGGAATTTTCGCCTAGGCGGTTGTCCGTCAGTAACATTTTGCTCTTCTTTACATCTTCACCACTTAGGCAGTGGTCTGGATGCCTAAGCAGTGGGCCTGTTTCATCTTTTAGCCTCCGAGCTTGTTTATCCATCGTAACTTCGAACCGCTTTGGTTTGATCTCATCGTTTTAGCTCCAGTTTCCTATCTTTTTGCCCCACACACCTGAGTTATACAAAAAGTATGAAAACTAATTAAAACATAATAAAAATAACTATAAACATATTCGAAAACTAACAAATTCGGATTGAAAATAGATAGGTTTTTCACACCTATCACCAATATCTCGCAATAGATTTAGTGCATATTTTCTTTGAGATAGAACTATCCCTTTGTTAGATCAGGATACTTCAATCTCGAGAGAATATTTCAGAGGGCATAGATTTTTCATTTTAAATTCTTTTGACAAGTAATTTTGCAAGGCTTTCCTTTCATTAGGATCATTCCCTGTAACCACCATATCATCCACATATATAATGAGCGCAGTTATCTTACCTTGCTCCCTTTTGAGGAAAAAAGTATGATCTGAGTTACTTTGATGATAGCCAAAGGCTATCATAGATTTTTTAAACCTTTAAACCATGCTCTAGAAACTGCTTCAGCCCATACAATGATTTCTTTAGTCTGCAAACCTTTTGATTGTGTCTTTCAGGTATCATATATCCTGGTGGGAGATCCACGTAGACTTTTTCAGATAGTTCACCGTGCAAAAAAATATTCTTCACATTAAATTATTGTAAGGGTCAATCCAAGTTGGCAGCTAAGGACAGTAGAACACGAATTGTGTTGATTTTGGCTACAGGTGCAAATGTTTCTGTGTAGTCAATCTCGTAGGTTTGGGTATATCCCTTTGCTACCAGTATTTCTTTAAAGCGCTCAATTATGCCATGAGTCTTGTACTTCACAGTGTAGATCCACCGACATCCAACTGGTTTCTTTCCTGGTGGAGGATCAACGAGTTCCCATGTTTCATTCTTTTGCAAAGATTTCATCTCCTCGTTCATAGCTGCTTTCCACCTGGGATCAGATAGGGCTTCCTACACACTATTAGGAATAGATACAATAGATAATTGATTAACAAATAACATATTTGATTCTGACAAACGATGGTTGGACACATAATGACTCATGGGATATTTTACTTTACTAGAGAGCCCAGATTCATATGTGAATTTAGGAAATACCTCTCGTATGGCGTTGTGGTAATTGTCTTCTATGTGGCTCAGGAACATCTTTAGTAAACGATTGATGTGATATTTTGACCGGGGATGGAGCTACATTTTCTAGAACCTCGATTTCTAGCTGAGTTGGAGAATGATCCATCTCTTCAGTTATTTGTTACTCATCACTCTTTTGATCTAATCTAATACCTCTTATCTCCAATTCACCCATTTCTTCATTTACTCCAGTCTGTGAGTCATTACCACTGGAACCCAATATCATATCAGTTATCTCCAAGTTGCCCCCATCTTGGTTATTATAATTTAGACTTTGAATTTCCTTTTAGTACTCTCCCTGAAATTCAAGTTCGGAGAAGTACCTTGTATTTTCATGGAAAACAACATCCATCATGATAAATAATCGACGTGTTGGAGGATGATAACACTGATATCCTTTTTTATGAGTGGCGTACCCAACAAAAGCACATCTCAATACTTAAGGAGTTAACTTGGTGCGTTGATGCTTGTGTAGATGTACAAACACCACACATCCAAAGTCATAGGGCGGTAAACTTGAGACAGCTAGAGCCATAATCCCATCATTTAGAGTTTGGAATGGTGTTTTCAAATTGAGGGTGCTGGAAGGTACACGATTGATTAAATAAGCTGCTGAAGTTAAAGCTTCTCCCCAATACGACAATGGCATAAAGGCTTCAATCAGCAAAGCTTGAACAACCTCCAACAAGTGTCGATTTTTCCGCTCGGCCACCCCGTTTTGTTGAGGTGTAGTGGAGCAAGTTGTCTGAAGGACCATTCTTTGTGCTTCCAAATAATGCTGAAATTCAGTACTCTGATATTCTCCACCATTGTCACTACGAAGAACTTGAATCTTTCTATTGTACTGAGTTTCAATTTTTTTTATAAAACTTTGGAATTACAAGTTCACTTCACTTTTGGACTTCATCAAAGCAAAGTCAAGTCATCTTGGCACAATCATCAATAAACGTTACAAACCAACGTGCCCCTCCCAAAGTGTTAACCTTCGATGGACCTCAGACATCACAATGAATAATCATGAACGGAAGTGGACTTTTATTCAACTGTAATGGAAATGAAGCACGATGACTCTTTGCAAGTTCACAAGTATCACAGTGAAAGCTAGAAACATCGACTCCTATAAGTAAACTGGGAAAAAGCCTTTTGAGATTTCTAAATGAAGCATGTCCAAACCAACGATGTCATAATCATATTTCCTTCCTTTTTTTATCTTCAGAACCAGCCACTGCTAGAGCTTCTCGTAGGCTTTCAGTACTGTTTGATTGCAAATCCAAGTAATATGGTTTCCGCCGTTGAGTATCACGACCAATCGTTTTCCTAGTTTTGATGTCCTTAAACACACAAAAATCAGGCCAAAAAATGACAACACAAGATAAAGTAGCGGTTATTTGGGAAATTGACAAAAGATTATAATCTAAAGATTGAACAACTAAGGCAGACTTCAAATTTAATATATTGGTGAGAGTCAAAGATCTTTCCCCAATAATTGGGGTCGAAGTTCCATTTGCAGTAGAGACAATTTTTTGAGTGAAGTGATTAAGTGATAAGACTTATCTAAAATCATATGTCATGTGATCTGTTGCACCGGAATCAATTATCTATGCATTATTCAAAATAGGTGTTGAAATGTTTAAAACCTTACCATCATTGTCTACAATTACAACTGTTGTAGTAGAGTGTTTTTGGTGATTTTTTTTCGCGCGACTAGGATCTCATCATTCTGGATAGCCCACTAGTTCAAAATAACGATTTTTCGGTATGACCAATCTTATGCCAATGGGTGCATTTGCTTGAAGAAAATTTTTCACTCATTTTTTTTTTAATGGGTGATTTTTACTTTTATTTTTTTCAAAATTTCAAACAAATTAAATTGGGGAGAGCACAAAGGCCAATGCTACCCATTTCGTTGATTGAGTTCGCGTGGAGCGGTGAAAGATGTATCGGAGAGCTGTTCGGCGTAGACACCGTAGGGACAAATAAGAGGACTGTTCTGGCCCTGGGGAAGAGCGCCGACGATTGCCTCCGATGAGAAGTGGTTTTCGAAGCTAGTCAAATATTCCAAATCCGCCGGAAAATTGGAGCAAAAATTACCATTTACCAAAGCATTACCACATGATTTGAAGAAGCTTTCTTGCCGCCTCTCCCTCCTCCATACTCCCGGTTCTCAAATTCATCCAGGTTTCTAGGCACGATGCGATGGTTTAAGGCTGGGACACAACCGGATTTGACGTTTTTTCTCTGATTTTCGATTGTTCGACGGGTGGATCAGCGGTCTTCACCGTGACTTCGTGACCCTCTGATCTCAGATCTGAGATTTGGCTTGATGGAGAGTCACCGCCGGCGACGATGTTCTATTTATTTGCACAGAATCTCTAGTGCGAAGAACGACTTTGTCACCGCCAGCGACAGCGATTGATCTGAGGTGATGGGTTTAGGGTTTTTCTTCCATTTTTTTTTTTTTTTTTTTTTTTTTTTTTTGAGTTTGAGATTTAGGATGCGAGGTGGCTGATTATTGGATTTAGGGTTTCTGTTGGATTTAGGGTGAAGAGGAAGAAGACAACATGACATCACCTATTACACTCAATCAAATAACACATTACAATATGCATATAATACTATACAGTTCACTATGCAGGAGATACATAATCTCTCATAAGGTTCACCTCTAACAGCTCAACTCAGAACTCTCAAATGACTCCACCTAGTGCCACATTTAAATGGATCAAGCATAAGTATACAAACATCACATTTTTAATAAAAATCACCATAATATAAGCAGTGAAAGTAAATAAATATATATAAGTTCCACTCAAACCCATCCAGTATAAAATAAGACCAATCACCATATATAATAAATCACCAAATAATAAATTAAAACACCACATCTCAAAACACCACTCCACCACACCACTCACTGGCTAGCTACAGTGATCGTTTTAACCTCACGATGGGGAGTTACAACGGTACCGTAACTATCCGTAGGATATGCCTTCCTAGCGGACCTAACTGCGCAGATCACCACCTACCGGATGTCTCCAGAGGCCATAATATAAATCACCATATAATATCAATCACCACCTGCCGAACCACCCTCCGGACAAAACATAATATGAATCACCACCTGCCGGATCACCCTCCGGACAAGACATAAACTATGGCATAGTCAACTTAATAATATCATCATCAAATCACAAATCAATATCCATCTGTCGGACCACCCTCCGGACAGATCATAATATAAATCACCACCTCATCAATACCGTCAAAATCACCAACGTCCACCTCTTTTTCGCAAAACCAACCTTTAAATCCGAAAATCATATTTTTCACCTTTGTTTGAAAACCGTCTAATTTCAACGAAACCATTTTTCCCCTTTATTTTTAGAAAACCATGCATTTTTAGGAAAACATATATTTTCCACTCTCTTTTAAAACCACCAAGTCCGACGAAAATTCTTTTCAACTTTCTTTCAAAACCAACGTAATTTAATGAAAATTCATTTTACCAACTCACCCAAAACCCTCTTGATCCACTTCATTTTTAAAAGCATCTAATTTAAATATAACCATTTTTATCATATATAGATATAAAAATAGTTTAGCAAGAAGACAGCGCACTCACCTGATTATCCGTTTTCGAAAACTTTGACTGCCTATTCTCTACTGGTACAGTGCTTGCGAACCTAATAGTGACAGGGCCTAGATTAATATTTTATGTAAAAACAACCTAATCATGCCACGCAACCCTAATTTCCGTAATTTTCTATTCCCCATTTTTTATTATAAAATATGTCTATTTAACTAATATTATTCCGTTACCGTTTACTAAGTCGAATTTATTCATGCGAACATATAACGCTAAATTTAATGATAATAATAATATGTATTTTATATTAAGATAATTAAATGTATTTATTAAAAAAGTGCGGAATTCTTCTTCTTTCTTTTCCTTTTTCCCATTTCTATTTTCTGTCCTGTTTCTATTTGAACCCGCCGCCGATCGACGAGGAGCTTCGATCACGCCACTAACCACCGGCCGTCTCACTCTAATTATGCACACCCATACGCTCAGCAGCAACGACGGATAAACCCCCCCCCCCCCCCCCAACACCACTAGAACAAACCTCTCTCTCTCTCTCTCTACCCACTCCGGCGACTCACCATGCGACAAAAAACCACACCCATATCGTCGAGCAGAACAGCGACGATCACTCTCGCCGCCCTTCTTCAACGATCCGAACACACATACACACACAGAAAACTCCTACACACACACCCGATCATATACCCACTTCTCTCTCTCTCTAACTCTCACTTACCATCGGCCCAAATAAACGACGGCGACACACACACATACATGTAGAACACGAACACACACACACAAACGAAACACACACACATTGCGTTTTTGTTCCGTTTTGAATCCTTGCCGCCGATGAGTTTTCTCTCTCTAACCCACCGTTAACGACACCATACTGAAAAACACCCATACACTACTGCACCAAACGAAAACATGAAACACATACGCGCGCCCGCGCGCGCAATGTCAACACAAAACATAAAACAAAGCACACTCACACGAAACACACACTCACGATCACCGCCGCCACTGGACGAACGACGATCCCACACCCACTGGAGTGAATTTCCTTCTCTCTCTCTCTCTAAAATTTGACGACGCCACACGCCCCGTCGACGACCGCAACAATCACCAATCACCGACACTTACCGGCGAACCCACCTCCGATTCTCTTTCTTTCTTTCTCTCTCTCGTCGGTTTTCCTTTCTCTTTCCCGAGGTGTGTGGATATGTATGAATATATGTATGTATACATTTGTATATATGTGTGTGAGATTAAAAGGCCGGCCAAGTGGCCATGCCCTCCTCCCTACGATTTCACCAACTCTCTCTCTCTATATATATAATATATATAAAAATAATGTTATTTGCGCAATCCTCCCCTTCATTTTAGTTAGGATATTAGTTAAACCCAACTCACATTTTAATGTGTTTGAAAATTTACGAATTAACCCCCCCAACATTTAAATTAAATAATGAATGACACATGCTACCCCCGTATTTTTCTTAAATGTGCGAAAATGTGTTTTAAATAAGGATCGGGGTCTTACAGCTTCAATGTGGTTTCTATTGGTTGTCCTTATTCAAAACTACAGATTACTTCTATCAGTCTTGTGACCGTCGTCAGCGCACATGATCTATAGCCCATCGAAATATGATGCCCCCTATAACTGATCCTAGTTGTCGAGATTTTTGATGTGTGGGGTATTGATTTCATGGGACCTTTTCTAACATCCTTTAGTCACGAATATATCTTGTTAGCAATAGACTATGTGTCAAAGCGGGTTGAGGCCATAACTACTAGGACTAAATAATTATTGGAGTAGAGCACTAATTTTTAAAAATATTTTATTTTTCAACCCTTACATGCATGCTAACTTTCTTTTATTTTAAATTTAGTACATGAGTTGGTTTACTGAATCTTGTCATAAAAATAATCTATCCCTGAAGTTTAAATATATATGTTAAAAAATATATATATAATAATAAAATATTTGTGATAATAATAATAATAATGATTTTATGTCTTAATGATCAACTTTCGCTGAGTAACCAGACCTCTTACCTCAGTAAGTTTCAAGTTTTATGTCAAAAAGGGGGAATCGATTTGTTAAGACAATAAGTGACTCGTTAACTTCGAAACCTAAGTTGTTTGAGTTATTAAGTCTGAAGGGTGTCTTAATACCTAATGCCCCAAGCCAACTGAATTGGGATCATTGGCCCAACACTTGCTACACGGATATCTTAGAAATCCCAATGGAATTAACATTGCACATGTCGCTTATTTAAAAAAATTATTTATTTTTATTGCATAAAAAAATGTTTTAGGCAAAGATATTTTTATTTTAGGGAAAAGATTATTTGATCGTTAAAACCAGTTAATTAGCTACTTGTTCTAAATTCATTATAAAATATAGTTGCATGTATATTGTAGGTACAAAAATGAATATTACTAGAAATTATGTGATATGAGATCAATGACCGTTTTAGTAACTCTTGTATGATCTCGATTTGATTTGTTATCAATGGACAAGACTGACAAAAAATTTGGAAGGAATAAAATGCATAAAAAAAAATTTGAGATGATTGTAGGTAGCATCATTGTAAACCCTAACGAGACTATACTCGTCCACTAGGGGTGACCTAGGGATTTAAAGACTTGTTGTATACACTAAATGTAATCATGTTTCATACGAAAGTGACCTTTTATTTAATTATTATGTTTAGTTTTGCTAGAAGACTAGCAAAATTAGGGGTGTGATCAAATCACAATTGGTGCGATTTTGTACCACTAAAGTTAATTGTGTTAATCATTTGATGAAATTAAATGTTATAAATAAAGTTATTTTAGTTATTTTTGTATGTTTTTGAAAATGGAATGAAACCGTATTAGGTTGGAATAAATCGGATAAAAAATGAGCAAACTACAACATAACGAACAAAGCCGAACAAAAATCAAAGAAACAGGAATAAATCGTTCGATCTGATAATGATATCAAAAATTTAATTCTTTTATGTGTTTTTGTAGATTTTTGAAAAACGAACAACATGGCGTTGAGTTTGCAAGAATTGGATAAAAAATGAACAAACCACGACAATCCAAACAAAGATCGTCAAAAACAACTTCGTTAGACGAATAGGAGTTGCGTACTGGGCGGCTCCCAAGTTCAAAACAGAGAGAAGATTTGACAGATCAGCAGCGAAAGCTGAGCCGTCGACTTCCACCTCTCATTTGAGCCGCATAATGCGTGCAACTCTATGGGTTGGCCGTTTGCCAGTCCGTTTCCGAATCGATTTTTGACCCGATCTGGCCCGTTTCACGCCCACTCCGGTGGAAAAATTACAAAGTGTCCCTTTAGCCTCTAGACTTAACCAAATTGCATCTTAAGCCTCTAGATTTGACCCAAAACCGCCCCTAAATTCACTTTTGAGGTTTTGTAAATAGGATTGACGCTTGAGAGCAAATATATCCCATTCCTACTTCACTTTGCAAAAGTTTTGTAATATTTTCTTGTTGTTCTTCTTCAGTTTTTGTATTTTTATTCTTAAGTAATTGTTAGGGGAGAAAACCTCAGCTTTTAGATTACAAGAGGGATATGGCTTTTTTGAGGATTTTATCCCAAAAAATACTATTTCATGCATCCATGAGCGGCTAGAACCCTTCAACTGGGTTAGGATATGATAAGGTATTGTGAATTTATGTAATATTGTATTTTCTATTTAATTCGGATATTGTATAAACAATTGTACAACATGAATCTTATTCTAAAAAATGATTTTATTATAATTGAAATTTTTGTCAAAATATTCTTGTAAAAATTTTGGCTTAAATCTAATTATTATTTGAACATTAAATCTTGTACATGTGGTCTAGATTTAATGGTTATATAATCGTATTCTTGGGAATTGATTATTGGTCTGAATGGTTTATGCCTAGATTTTAATTCACAATAGATTAGTGTAGTATAAGAATTAAATACCGAAGATAAACCATGCCGGAGAATAACAATCTAATCTTTCTGAGTGATTTCAACTTGTAGTTAGGAACACTTGTTTATACAATTTCGAGTTAAAGAAGAGAATACGAAAATAACATAAATCTCAAAATACGAATTCATAATTCCTAACCCGATCCCCTATTTTCATAGTTTAAATCTAAAAAAATATTTTCTTATTTTAAAATCCAATAAATCAAAACTCAACTTGTTTTTATCAAAGAAGAAAAATAATCAAAAAATAATAATTATAAGACCAATCCCTGTAATTCGATCAGTAGTGCTTGTTGATACACCGTTTGATCCGCTTGAATCATTCAGTCTTCTTTGGATGCATATCTCCAACAGTTTAATCTTCGTATGGGTTGTTAGCAACAAAATCTCTTAAAAGTATTTTGGTCGTCAATCATGCAGTTAGGATGGCCGTGCAACGTGTATGACAAATCAAATTTGCATTTAACTAATTTTGGCCATTGTTAACAATCTTATTAGATAACTCACTAATGTTATTGTCGTTTCCCATCCTCAATATTGTTGTCACTCCCTCGTATTTGCACAAACAAGCAATTGAAAAATGATTCATAATGACGTACCAAAAAACATCAGATCATGTTTGTTTGTCCCCAAACTAATATTAATGAGTGTTGAATGTAATATCAACATAATACATGTGAAAATATGTAAAAATGTAACAATATAACGTTTTCATGTTGAATGTAACACGCTCTATGTTTGCGTTTAACATCCCAAACTAATATTAATGCAAGCTGAATGTAACATTGGTATAATGGAACGTATGTGAAATATGGAGAAATGCAACAATATAACATGTTCATGTTGAATGTAACGCGCACTATGTTGTGTGTCTATGTTACATTCCACATTGTGAAACTGTGTGAATCGAACTTGTATCATCCAAAAGTACTACTATATATGTCGATATACATAAAAAATATTGTATCATTCATTCATATATGCTCTTTGTATATATATGTACGATAACACACACTTAATCGTCGAAAAAACGCGATCTTTATGAACGTTAACTACATTGTTGTTATTGAAACCCTAACTATGATGTCAACAAATGTGTAAAACGCTACGATTGACACAGATTAATGCAAATAAGTGTTACTTGCTGTTGCTCGACTTGGAATAATACACCAATTGTCTGTCCATTGCTGTGTCTGCTACTTGACTCGAAATGATACAGTTCGATCAATTCACATCCAACAGCTATTTCTTAATTTTGAAATTCGAAGTGGAATGTATAATTGAAAATTCTGAATGATTTATAGAATGTTTTGGCAACTAATTAACGATCAAGAATGAAATCTTAGTTGTCGCATATAATGTAAGGGCAAATCTATCACCGGGAAATGTACGGACGACGATTTTGACACTACGTTATGCATAGAAACTCTGGCGAAGAATTGCTCTGTTCAGCAATTAATCAACGGGTTTTCTTTGTAAATTACTGCTTAATATAGGTTCAGTAGATAATTTTCCCTTAAATTTATTATGAGTGTCTAAATTATTGTAGTGAGATTGTTTGCCCACAAAATCAATGGTACATGCTTTGTAAGTACATTTCCATCCATATTTTAGTAGTCCTTTAACAATTTAACTAAATTGACACCAAGACTAAATTATAGGTTTAAACATTTTGTTTTTATAATATAAGGGCAAATTAAACATTTACCCCAAACTTTAAGGGTCAAAAGAGAATGTTTCCTAACATTATAGGGGTAATTTTAAAATGTCTACACAGGAAAGTTGTTTGTTTATGTCTCTCAAGTAGGAGTGGTCACAAGCTCAGGGGCTCGGTCATAGGGCTGGGATGGGCTCAGGCTTACTATTTTTTGTAATACCATAGGTAGGGACCGGCCCCACCCCAACCCATGACCACCTCTACTCATGTGATAAGTTGAATTATTGGATTAATTGCCTTTTAGCCCTCTTATAATTTGGCATAATTTTATTTTAATCCCTCAACTTTAAAAATCTAAATATTACTATCTTCTACTCTTGACAAGAGAAACTCACCATAATATAAAGATCTATTGAAATTTGTATAATAAAAGTTCAAGCTCAAGCAATATCTAGCATGAAGGAGGTCTTGCATACATGAAGAAGGTTTAGCATAGATGCGTACATGCTAATTTGGACACTCAATTTAAATTTTTGATGACTGATTTTTTACTTTACCGATAACACACACATACACACACACACACACAAAAAAAAAAAAAAAAAAAGCCCAGAGCAGAATAAAAAATATATATATATAAAAAAAAAAGAATGTAACCAAAAAAAAAAAAAAAGAACAGACTTAAAAAATAGAAAAAAGGCCAAGAAAAAAAACCTGAACAAAAATAAAAAATTAACCGAAAAGAAAAAACTATACAATTTCGAAAAAAAAAAATTTGTATAATTTTATTCAGTGTTATTTTCTCCTATTCTGGTTGCCAACAGAAAAAAACAAACGAATTGTTTCCCAAAAAAAAAAAAAAAAAAAAAGAATAGAGATAGAGAAAAAGGGATAGAATAAAAAAAAAAAAAAAAAAAACCTTTAAATCCTCTTGCTTTTATAGATTTGTTCTTTATTTTGACTGCATTAGAGAGATTATGTGGATTATTTAAGTAATAATGAGATTTTTTGGGGGAGAGCAAGAATGAGATTGTTTTAATTACATCTATTTACAATCTCTTTTATGCACTGTTTGAGAATTTGAAAAAAATGTTTATGTAGTTTGATATTATTTATGTGATATGAGATTTAATTAATGGAGACATGTTTATTCGGTATGGAAGTTTTATTTATATATGTTTGGAATATATGTTGTTATGGATTTTTGTTTCTCTTCGAATGTTGAAGGTAATAAACAGGCATTGTTCTAAACGTTTGTCTCAAATTCTAATGGTGACGAATGTATGCTCTTAGTGAGGACATTTATCATTGTTGCTGAATTTCTATTGTTAGCAATGAAATTATTCAAATAAAATTTGTTGCAAATTGTTACTTTTAGCGAAAAATTTAGCTGGTCACTAACTATTAGCGACGAAATTATTCAAATAAATTTTGTCACGAAATGCGATTTTTAATGACCAAGTATTTCATTTAGTGAGGAAATTAGCGACGAAATAATTCCTCGCTAAATACATAGTTTTTAGCAAGGATTTCAAAATTCGTCATAAAAGACTTTTGTCGATGAAATTTCTGCAACGATCGTGGCGACATATCGATTTCCTCGCTAAAAGGTTTCAGTGACAAATTCACTACTTTTAGTGACAAAATGTTTTCTCGCTAAAAAGATTTTTTCTTATAGTGGCTTTATGGGTGATAGGAGGTTCCAACTTAAAACCATATGGTGCTAAGTGGAGTAACTTCTTTGATTTATATAGTGGTTTGTGAACTCTCAAATAAGTGATGTGAGACAGAAATCTAACACCTGCTCTTGAGTGCAATCCCCGGTTTGCACGAATGATTTGACTACGAGGGAATGATGAGATAGGTGCAACCTCCGACTTACACGGATAATTTGACTACAAGGGAAAGAGAAATCCATAACCTTGGCTCTGATACCATGTTAGGATGATTGAGAAATGGGAGAATATGAATCATATATTGATATATGTAAAAGAGATACAGATTTACAAACACCATATACACAAGTATATATAGGGGAAGAGGGGGTTAGGGTTTACCCTAATGGGCCTAAGCCCATTATTACATTAACATCCCCCCTAAAACTCAAGGTGGTTAGTGGGAGGTGAACTTGAGTTTGGATACCAAAGAGTAAAAACATCCGGGTGGATGAGCCTTTGTGAAAATGTCTGTTGTCTGATCAGCTGAATTAGCGGATTATAAACGAACTATATTTTGGAGAATGTGATGACAGATGAAGTGATAATCAGTCTTGATGTGTTTTGTACGCCCGTGGAATACATCATTGTGAGCAATCTGAATAGCACTCATATTGTCACAGTGTAGGGTAATGGCAGCAGGAGAAGAGATACCCATGTCAGCGAGTAGCCATCGAAGCTAAAGAAATTCTTGAGTTGCATCAACCATGGCACGATATTCAGCTTCAGTACTGGAGCGAGCAACCACAATTTGTTTCTTACTACGCCAGGAAATAAGAGAATTGCCCAAAAAGAAACAGTAACCGGTGGTAGAACGTCTGTCGGTGGGGTCTCCGGCCCAATCGGCATCAGAATAAACTTATAAGATGGGAACAGATTGAGTTAAGAAATGAAGCCCATGAAATAAAATACCCTTGACATACCGAAGAATACGAAGAACAACCGAGTAATGGGTGATCCGAGGAGCGGACAAGAATTGGCTGACCTGATGAACAGTATAGGTAATGTCAGGGCGAGTGACTTCCAACTAATTAGTGACATAGAGTGGCATCCTAAAGAGGTGAACCATCGAGTGGGGTAAGTCTGACGTTCGACTCGAGATACGTAGTGGTAGTGGTTGAGTTAATGATCCCAACCTTGGAAATAAGATCCGAGGCATACTTGGCCTAAGAGAAAAATATCCATCAGAACCAGATGAGATTTCGAGGCCAAGAAAGTAAGTGAGCACGCCAAGATCTTTCATCTCGAATTGGCCACTGAGGAATTTTTTGAGTTCAGAAATACCACGTAGATCATCTCAAGTAATAAGCATATCATCCACATACAGTAAGAGAAGGATAATACCGTTGGTAGTATGAAAAATAAACAAAGTTGAATCATGAGCACTAGGTGTAAACCCAAACTGATGAATAATAATGCTAAATTTGGCAAACCAGGCACGTGGAGCTTGTTTCAAACCATATAGGGCACGGCGAATGCGACAAACTTTATTTCGTGGAGCAGTCATGCCGGGAAGGGTATTTATATAGACTTCCTCAAGAAGATCGTAATTGAGAAATGCATTTTTGACGTCCATTTGAAAGAGATTCCATTTTTGAATGACAGCGACGACAAGAAGTGTACGGACAAATATTAGCCTCGCCACTGAAGCAAATGTCTCTTCATAGTCAATGTCATATTCCTAAGCAAATCCCTTGGAAATAAGTCGGGATTTATATCATTCAACAGAGCTATTAGAAAGTGTCTTGATCTTAAACACTCACTTGCACCCAATAAGAGTTTTTCCAGGGGGCAGATCAACAATATCCTAGGTATAAGTTTTGACGAGGGCCTGAAGTTCTTCGTCCATTGCTTTCTGCCAAAGAGGATTAGTACTAGCCTTCTTATAGGATTGAGGCTCTCGCAGATGAAGTATAGTAGAAAAACAATGAAATCAGAAAGGTAATGTGGAAGATGAGTTACCTTGGTAGACCGGCGAAGGTGATCTAGGGAATGGGTTTCAAAGGAAGGTGATACATGATCATCGGCCACAGGAGAAATCTTAAACATGGTCGCTGGAGTTGGAAGGGCGCGATCAGCTAGTGGTTCTGGAGTGGGTTCAATTGGTAGGTCTGGGGTGGACTCAGCATAAAGTTTAGGGTTAGGCTCAACTGGTGGTGCTGGAGTGGACTCAATAGTACCTGGAACTATATCTTCTGGAAATAACTTAATGGATGGATTAGTAAAGTATTTGGAGTTGGTGAGGGTGGACATGTCAAATAACCGTAAGGAAGAAAACATTTGATGTTCCCAAAAAATAACATGTCGTGAGATAAGAAGGGTTTTAGAAATGGGATCCCAATACCGATACCCTTTATGTTCAATGTCATATCCAATAAAACAACATAAATGAGCCATTGGTTCTAGTTTATTGTGTTCTTGTGGTTTGAGAAGAATAAAACAGGCGCAACCAAAGACTATGAGTTCAGAGTAATCGGGAGGTTTACCAAAAAGGCGCTCAAATGGAGACTGGTTTTGTATTGTAGCGAAGGGGACATGATTTATTGTGTAGACGGCTGTGAAGACAACATTACCCCAAAAATGCTCAAGACATGATGAAAAAATAAGGAGAACACGACTTGTGTCAAGAATATGTCTATGTTTGCGTTTGGCTCGTCCATTTTGTTGGGATGTACTAGGGCATGAGTAATGGGGGAACGTGTCATTTTTGCGAAACAAGTTAAGAAAAGTATGATCTTTGTATTCCATTGTATTATCTGAGCGGAAAACTTTGATATTTCTAAAAAATTGGGTTTGAACCATAGAAGAAAACTTAGAATATATTTTGAATAGTTTGGATCGATGTTTCATAAGAAACAACCATATATATTGAGAGTAGTCGTCCACAAAGATAATAAAGTAATGACAACCACCAATCGAATCTTGGGGAAAAGGCCTCCAAATATCAAAATGAATTTGATCAAATTGTGCAAGGGAAATAGACTGACTCTCTTTGAAAGGTAGGGCTAGTTGTTTTGCAAGTTGGTAATGGATACATTTGAAAGACTTATGTTGAATTGAACCTAACTGACTGCTAGAGATAAGCGATTTGAGTCAGTTAGATGAAATGCGGCCTAAACGAGCATGCTAAATTTGGGATAGTGAGAGAAACACTGGTAGTTGTGAAGATAAGGATGAGGATGAGGATGAGGATGACATAGATAATATTGGCTGTGTAGGTAAGGTTGCACAGGTTGATGAAGGGACATGTAGTTATGGTGGAGTTCAAGATGTAAGGTGTAAACTGGTAAGTTCAAATAGGCGTCCAACCTTACGACCAGTCCCAAGAGTTTCTCCTGTCTAAGGATCTTGCACACGACAACCATTATTAGAAAATATAACTTCAAATCCCAATTCACAAAGTTGCTCAACAGATAAGAGGTTTAAGGTGAGTTTTGGAATCAAATATGTGTCAAGAATAGAGAAATGTGAAGTAGAAATCTGATAAATATGGGTAACAGGCATTTGGGAACCATCAGCGGTATAAATACTAGGGATACTCATCGTTAATAGTTTGGTTGAAAAAATATTGAGATCAGATATCATGTGATTACAATAGGTAGAATCAAAGAACCAAGAAGAATTACCTGTAGTAAGTGAGAGAACAGGGGAAAGGTTTGTACTATTACAATTTTTGGAGAATACATGAAGAAAGAATGAGACTAAATCTGCAATAGATATGGTAACAGTAGTGGATGTAAGATCTGAATCCTTTTTGGCATTGATAATGAGCGAAGAACCCACAAATATCGCTGTTGAACCTGGAGAAACTGTTGTCACGGATAGATCCATAATTCTGAAATTGTCTAGGAACCGATATTGAATCTTCAAGGATCGGGTAAAAATTGGGTAAACCGGTGTAGGAACGACATAGATATAATAGAAAGTATATTATGTGATCCTTAAACCACAAAATAGAGGCCGAAAACAGAATCAAAATGTCGAAAAACCCCAGGAATCGATCCAACATTTTAGAAAAGTGGTCTAAAAACGGCTGAATCGGTCAAAGAAATGTGGTCCAAAAAAATGGTGATGTGGCAAGCAATGACGACATGGCGGTCCACTCCTGACGTGGCAGCTGATGTGGCGTTGAGGCAGCGCTAACGTGGCAGGTGACATGGCACTGAGGTGGCAGTTGACTAAGTTTTAGGGCTGATATGGCAATGGGTTGGCAAAAAACAATATTGGGTAGTACGTGAATCTTGGGCAAAACAGTGCAAAATCTACGTGTCGCGCGTGAGGGCGCGTGAGACGTTGTACGGTGGAGATTTTTGCGTGATTTGAATCGACTCGTCAAGACGGTTTCAAAAGTATATCGTGAGGTGGATTTGGAGCCCTAGTTAAGGCGGTGGAACCCAAAATCTGAGATGGCGAGATGTGGTGGTACTGCGGGCTGTTTTGGGCGCGTGACGACGCGTGTGAGTTCTAATGGCAGTGAGTTTGATGGTGTTGTGTTCGTTTCTACAAGACGAAGACGGTGGTATGGTGGTTGCTGATGCCGGAGCAGGGATGAAACCTACAGTAGCTATGAAATTCTCGGGAGAATAATGACAGCGACGGCGGAAACTTTTAGGATTATGAAAATCTTAGAAAGAACAGGTTCATAAAAGACTTACTCTTGATATGATAGTAGGAGGTTCCAACTTAAAACTATTTGGTCACAATATAAAAAATTCCTCACCAAAAATTCTTTTTTGCCACAAAACATAAAATTTGTCACAAATACATTCCCCCAACTAATTAAAAACTGTTAGTGAGAAATATTTTTGTGGTTAAAAAATTAAAAGTATATAGATAAGAAATAATTTCCTAACTAATTATTAAAAATTAGAATTATGTATCTAAAAAAATTAAAAATATGTAAAGAAACGTAAACTCATCCCAATTCTTCTTCACGCCCTAAATCATCTCCCATCGTTGCAGTTGGAAGGCTCCATCTCTGATTTTCTCTTCAGTCTCACTCCAAGTCTCCAAGTTCGTCCAAGCTTTCTTCTCCCAGATGTGAAACCACCGCCTACATATGTAACACTGCCTCGTCGTCTCTTTCGTATGCCGCAGCCGCCCTAGCTTCTCCACCCGACGCACAGCATCAAACCCTTTCTCGTCTTCTCCTCCGATTTGTCCTGTCCTCTAAATTGGTCCTTGTATCTCTCTCGTTCTATCTCGCTCGTTCTTCTCTCTCCGTAACGTGAATTTAACATTAGATCTATATTCAGGTATTCTTGATTGATTTGTCTTCAAAGTTCATGGTACTCGCTCAAGCTTCTCTTCGCCCAGGTATGGCAAATATCAAAGTTCAGATTTTTTGTCAATTTGTGTTCAAAATCGCGTTCACTCCGTCACTCAAGATTTCATTCGCTCAGGCATGGATAAATTCGGAATTTTGTCGATTTCTTGTATTGAATGCATCGTCTATGTATTCAGACCCGAGCATTTGTTCGTCGTTCACATTGAGTGCATAGGTTGCGAGTTATACGCATTCTGAGAAGTACGCCTCTCGATAGCCTCCTCCAAGCAATGAATTACACGCTGCCTATCCGCTTTTGTACTGACGGGACACCCGTCTATACCCCTGATGTATTACTCCTACTCAAAAGCACCCCCACAGTATCTATCTTCCTCTACTGAGCACTCCATAGGAGACCATTTTCCATTAATGGCGGTTTTGTTTGCGACCCTGGTGAGTTCTAAAACTCTATTCTGCACCTCTGCTCTTGTCTATTTTATCGATTTTTCTTTTTCTTCCAGTATATTGTCTATGATTTTCCTGATTTAATCAAATACAGTGAATGGGTTATCTTCTTATAGGAATGTCTAGGAGTTTGTAAAAATTATTACTAGTTTAAATTTGTAATTAATGATGTGCGCGCAGGGATGGATTTAGGTTTTCGTACCAAAACAGGCACATAGTGGAGATCAAATTGCTAATTATTTTTGTTTCCCAAGCATTTAAAGACTAGTACAGGCAAATTAAGTGAAGGGGAGGATGATTAAAGTCCTACTGTCGGGGACTCCTCTATCAAGGTTGTGTCAATTTCGTTGCTTTTTTTAGTCTCATTCAGGCATCCTAATTTTTTTTTTTCTGCATATCTCCTAGGTGATCATAGACCGTAGGCCATTTTTCATCAGATAAATATGTTATGGTAAATTCCCTTTTCACGTGTTAATCCTATTCGATTACTAAGGGTGAAAGTGTACCCCCCCTCACCTCCTTCTCAATATAATACCACACCTCTTGCTTTTGTTCTAATTGTTTTGCCAATGTGGTCAGTCGCCAAACTTGAGAGGTTTATTCCATTTTCCTTCAGTTTCCATTGGTTCTTTGTTCCCTTTTTTGTTAGCTGACTATTAAATTTCCACTTTACAGAAAGCTCTACCAAAAGTAAAAAGATCCATGCTTTTAAGTCAAAGGTGCGGAAGGAGCAACTTGAGGTTACACAGAACAGGAGGCAGAATGCTTGGCAGCAATTTCAGACAACAAAAGGCAAGACCAAGAAGGTATGCGTGGGATGATGGAATGTAAATCAGCAAAGATGCAAGTCCAATCCTCCCTAAAAATATATTTTGAATTACCCAATAAGATAACAAGGAAATATGAACACTTATAATTATATTTTAGGGTTATTTTCTAATAGTAACATGAGTTTTGTTAAATACTAAACCGTAGTTAAACCATAAAATAACTCAATGCCCATACTGAATTTGAATGAGCGATTTAGGATTTATACAAAAAAATAGAATTTGCACACTTAAAGAAGTTAAAAACAACAGTTTGAGTGGCCAAAATATCCAAGCAAAGTTCGATCGGCGTGAAATTCGAGAGTTAGTGCCGTCCCAGCTATTAAGACTTTTAGGAAGAAAGCGAAGTGAACTTGGATAAACGTTTTAGGATGCGAAAAAGAAGATTTTGAACACTTCAAGAATTAAAAATCTAGTGTCAAATTCTAGTTTTTTGAATAAATCCTAAACCTCTTATCCAAAATCCAAATTCACTTCCGTTTCTTCCTATACCTCTTAATAGATGGGGCAATGTGAACTCTCAAGTTTTGCTCCAATAGTGTCCCATTTGGTCATTTTGGACACCCAACTCGTTTTTTTACTTCTTAAGTGTTAAAATTTTATTTATTTGCATAACTCCTAAACCTCTTATCCAAAATCCAAATTCACTTCCGTTTCTTCCTATACCTCTTAATAGATGGGGCAATGTGAACTCTCAAGTTTCGCTCCAATAGTGTCCCATTTGGTCATTTTGGATA
Organism: Eucommia ulmoides; assembly: GCA_016647705.1. Lineage (NCBI taxonomy): Eukaryota > Viridiplantae > Streptophyta > Magnoliopsida > Garryales > Eucommiaceae > Eucommia > Eucommia ulmoides. The sequence goes on along the minus strand of JAENRU010000236.1, from coordinate 12,512 downwards.
CCCAACTCGTTTTTTACTTCTTAAGTGTTAAAATTTTATTTATTTGCATAACTCCTAAACCACTTATCCAAATTTACTTTTGTTTCTTTCTACAAGTCTTGATGGATGGGTGGACACTAATCCATGAGTTTCGTGCCAATCGGATCTTGTTTGACCATTTTGGACACACAATTTTTACAAACTTAAAGAGAACAAAAAAGAAAAAACAGAACAAAGACAAGGGGAAAACAGTACAAGAATTTAAAAAAAAAAAAAAAAAAACTGAAAAAGGGGGAAAAAAAAAAAACTGAACCAAAAAAAACCAGAACAGGAAAAAAAATACTGAACCCAAAAAAAACTGTACAGTTTGTACTGTACAGTTTTAAAAAAAAAAAAAAAAAAGAAGAAGAAGAAGAATAGAGAGACACACACAAAAAAAAGAAAGAAATAGAATGAAAAAAAAGAAAGTTAATCACATAAATTAATGTTTCAATTAGGACGATCGCTGCTCCACTGCCACCGGCCACCAAACTCCAACCATTGGATTTCGGCACCTCTAGTCACCTAAGCTTCGATTGCCAGAATTTTTTTATAGTTCCATTACTAAATTTTTAGTGACATTTTATATTTTAGTTATATTCAAAAAAAAAATCGATTATTGAGCGCCGAAAAATCACATGAATGTAATTAAACGTTGTAACTAAAACATACACTAAAATGTATCTCAAAAATTACCTAAAATTTAACTAAAAAATATACTAAAAAAATAATTAGTAACTAAAAAATACACTAAAAGTAGTTACATGTAAGTAAAAAATACACTAAAAATAGTTACATGTAACTAAAAAAACTTGGGCAGCCGGTAGCTGGATTTCGTGACCGGAAGCCTAAGGTCCGATGATAGGGCAGTGGAGGGCAACAATGAAGGGTAGCGCCGGAAGTCGGCGATATAAACCATAAGTGAAAATTTAATTAGCGACATAAAAGAACATTAATCATAAGATTAAAAACACAAGGTAAAATATAATGACGAAATTTATATTTATTTTGAAATTAAAATAACATAAATTATAAATTAAACCGTTTAATTGAAATTATTAAACAATTATATACATAAAGTTGAAAGTTAATTTAAACCAACTATTTATATGGTTATGATTAAGAGTTCTCTACCGTATAATTATTCTTTAAATAATTTTTTTTTGAAAAATGATATCCAAAATTAAAGGTTTATTTTTTTCATTTGTGTGAAAAAATAAGGAAAATATATTTAATGTTTCTCTATATTATAATGCTAATATATAACTCGTTCATTAAATTAATCTTGAATGTCTTATATTTAGTTCAAATACATAATTATGAAAAAAATATTTTGCTGAGTGCTTATTATTTAATTTTCAATAAAATCTAAATTCACGATTAAAAATTTGTCTAATCATCCGAGGAAAAAATATCTCAGATATAAAATATGTACTTACATAGTTAGTTAAGAGTTTTATTATCTAAATCAACGTTATTTGCTAAGATAGTTTGTTGGAAATTTCACGGTTTCAGTCCTTGAATCTAATCAAATGGTTGAAAATGTTTCCTAGAGTCTTTTAATCTTGGCCGTTAGATATTCGATCCAAGGACTCAAAATGTCTCAAATGTAAATTATGTTCTAATTTAAAGAATAAATTGTTATATCAATATTGCTTTTAAATTAGTAATTTATTTTCATATTATTAAAGCCTCTAGTAATAAAAAAATCACACTTGTATTATTTTATCAATTTACTGTTTATTGTAAAACTTATTTTAACATATTATTAAAGCCTCTAGTAATAAAAAATGCGGTTGAAGTTACTTATTAGGTCTTGACAATCCCAACAGGCAGAAAATGTGGATAATCAATTTTGTTTATGGACAATATTTTTTTGAAGGCATGGGGTGGTTTTAAATTGATCCACATTTTCTGCCTGTTGGGATTGTCAAGACCTAATAAGTAACTTCAACCGCATTTTTTATTACTAGAGGCTTTAATAATATGTTAAAATAAGTTTTACAATAAACAGTAAATTGATAAAATAATACAAGTGTGATTTTTTTATTACTAGAGGCTTTAATAATATGAAAATAAATTACTAATTTAAAAGCAGTATTGATATAATAATCTATTCTGTAAATTAGAACATAATTTACATTTGAGACATTTTGAGTCCTTGGATCGAATATCTAACGGCCAAGATTAAAAAACTCTAGGAGACATTTTCAATTATTGGATTAGATTCAAGAGATGAAATTCGAGTTTGCGGAAAAACATTTACTTGGATAGGAAACCATGCAACCCGAAACGAGATTAGTCTCAAATCTTATGTAGGGGTGGGGATACTCGTAGGTAGACCAATTTTTTATTTTTTTATTTTTTTAAATTAAAATTACAAGGTCTTGATTAATCATCAATTTAACTCACGCTCCCCACCCCACCCCACCCCACCCCAAAAAACTATTGTTCATAAACAAAATAACCTTATCATCTTTGTGATCACATCTTTGTGTTCATAAGCAATTACATGGTCACCAATCCTTTAAACAACGTTATCTACATTTTCAGCCCATTGGGATTGTCGAGAACTAAAACTTAAATAAAAGAGTAGTTTATTCATGGGTTAATTAAATTTTACCATATAATTTTACCGATTTGTACTTATTTTTCTATAGTTTAAAATCATCATTTACCTCCCTATGGTTAGATTTCAAACCACTTACCCCTCTGATATTGGGGGAAAGTGCAACAAATATCTAACCACAGGGAAGTAAGTAGTGATTTCCAAACCACAGTGGATAAAGTACAAATTGGCCAAATTACAGGAGGATAAAATACTATTAACCCTTTATTCATTTGTATTTTAAAATAATTAAATTAATTCCAATAAAAATTATTTGACATTTCGTGTCTTAATAATGCACTTTATATTATCTATAATAATTATTCTCGACCATTATTTGAATTTATTTCTCCTCTCTAAATTTGTCTCTGATTAGCGTTAGTATGTTAAAATAATTAATTATTGGTTATTTGGGTGGCAAGTCCCTTAGTTTACATTTAATTTTAAAAAAGTTCTATGGGCAATTACAATTTGTGTTATAATCCCGCGTATTAAAAAAAGGTGGAAGACCCAGTATACGCACCTGCACTCATGCAGTTATATGTAACTAGTTTGTATGTAAAATATTTGTTAGATGTAACAAATATTACTGTAAGTTGTAACATGTAACTAATTTGTGTGTAAAAATTTGTTAAATGTAACAAATATTACACAAATACATGTAATTTGTAGCTAATATTACACAAATATATAAAACTAACTTTTATGTGTAATATTTTTCCGCGCAATATGAGAATACGTATAGGATTAATACGCAATTAAAATTTAAAATGGGAGACTAAATCAAAATCTATTTTTTAAAAGGAACTAACGACAAATTACTTCTGCTATTTGGGACTAATCGCCAACTATCCTTTTTTATAAAACAACACTAACCCCCTGACACTAACTCCCTCTCTCTCTTAGGCTCTCATTTTCTTCTTCTGCTTTCACTCTCATCTCTACTCTCTCTCTCTCTATAATGTAAAAATTATATTTCATCTAATATTCCAAGTTAGAGTAAAAAGATAATGCAATCCAAAATAGAAAAAGAAGGAGAAAAACGTGGGAGTATCTTTTGAGATTAATTAATTACATGCAAATAACGTGGGACTCGGAAGTTGATGAAACTCCAAGTCCTTTTAACCCGACCATAGTCATTGACATCTTAGTATAAATATAGGGAATTGCCTCATAAATCCATAAACCACATCACATCACTTTACAGCCTCGAACTAAAATGGAACTTTGTACACAGGCCTCGGCTGCTCCTCCGTTAACTCAGAATGCAACAGCGACGACCGTCGTCCGACGATCTGCAAATTTTCATCCCAGCATTTGGGAAGACTGTTTCCTTGCGTATGCATCCAATGTAACGGTAAAAAATAAATAATATATATTTTTTTAATTTGTTCTCTTACAAAGGATCCATCTTTTAGAAATGATCATTTATAAGTATATCTTAACAAAAGATTACTTCTCTCTCTCTCTCTCTCTTTTAATAGTTTTAAACCGTGTTTTTTGGGAAATCGAAACGTATATCCGTTAATTAGGGTTATGCGTTTTTGATGAATTTTAAAAAAACTCAAATTATCATATATCGGATTGACGTATATATACTACTATGTGTTTGCTTGTGTTAGGACATCGATGTTCACATGGAGCAAAAAGTTGGAGAATTAAAAGAACAAGTGAAGAAGATGATACTAGAAACATCTAATAAACCTTCAGAACAACTGAATTTGATCGATGCACTCCAACGCCTAGGCATTTCCTACCATTTTGAATACGAGTTTGATGCTACGTTAGAACAAATGAAAGAGATCTATCCGTGTTTCTACGAAAAAGACGATTATGACCTTCATACAGTCTCTCTTTGCTTTCGGTTGCTCAGACAGCATGGCCATAACGTCTCAACCGGTAAGTCATATATATGTACCTAATTCAAGGGTAATTATGTAATTTCACCTAATATTTTATGGACAGATGCTTTCAACAAATTTATGGACAACAATGGAGAATTTAAGGAATCTCTTATCAACAACGTAAGAGGGATGTTGAGTTTATATGAAGCCTCACATTTGAGGGTCCACGGAGAACATATTATGGATGAAGCACTAGATTTTACCACCATTCAATTGGGAACACATGTACAAAACTTGAGGAACACTCCACTTGGGGAAGAAGTGATTCATGCCCTAGAACAACCCATCCACATGAGCTTGACAAGGCTTGAGGCGAGGACTTACATTTCCATCTACCAAAAATATGATTTTCATAGTGAAATTCTACTAAAATTTGCCAAATTAGATTTCAATCAGTTGCAGAAGATGCATCAGGCAGAACTTAGCAGTATTACTACGTAAGTCTATAATTCGATCTATCCAGTTTTTATCTATCATGATAACACCGATCATATGATCTGAACTAACATTTGAAAGATTCTAATAAAAATATTTGTAATTTTTGGACCAAGTAAAGTTATTATATTTTCATCATAATATAGAACGTAAAAAATTTAGACTAGGAAATTTTTGGATTGATAGTTTTGGACAAATTAGAAAAAAAAAAATAGATAAGAAAAGTGAAAATAAGGGTACAAGTGAGGGAATGAAAATGTAATTTGTTGTGGAATATGGCTTGTTTAATAGGTGGTGGAAGGACTTGGATTTTGCAAGGAAATTACCTTTCGCAAGAGACAAAATTGTGGAAGGTTACTTTTGGACATTGGGAGTCTACTTTGAGCCTCAATATTTGATGGCAAGGAGGATACTAACCAAAGTCATAGCCATGACATCAATCATTGATGACATCTATGATGTTTATGCCACTTCAGAAGAAATCACCCTCTTCACTCATGCCATCGAAAGGTTCTTTCTCTCTCCCTCTCACGGAAATATTTTTATCATTTTAAGACTTTTTTTTTTTTTTTTAAGAATTTTTCTCTAACAACGATTCGTGTAAAGAATAAGAGTGAAGTTGAATCACTATTAGGGAAAAAAAGGTCATACATTTAGTGAAATGACGAAATGACAGAAATGTCCCCATTGGAAGACCACATCCTGAGCACAACTCATTTATTGTCCAAAATTATTGGCAGCATTTTCAATTTTACGGGATTGAAACAAATGTAGAACTTAAGTGTTAAGAGGTTGCAATTTAAAACCATATATGGTTTAAGTGGAATAACTCCCTTCAGTTACATAGTGGTTTGAAAACTTTTAAGTGATGAATGTGGGACAAGAATTTAACACACGCACTTAAGTGTTACTCCTAATTTGCACGGATGATTTGACTACGAGAGAATGATGAGAAATGTGTGATCCCCGATTTACACGAAAGATTTGATTACGAGAAAATGAGAGATAAAATCTCATTTCCCTGGTTTTGATAGCATGCTAATTAGGAGATTCCAATTCAAAACCATATGGTTTGGCAATATGAGGGTCAACATATGGTTTTAAATTGGAAACTCTTAACATTGAAGGAATCAAATATGTAATTTGGCAAACTCCAAGGTCCATATAGACACTCACCCTATGCTTTAAGGACCAAAAATGTAAACCCTAAACCCTAATTTTCCCTTGCCCCGAACATACAAAATCTTGAAAGGATAGAGGACTGATATTTTATATTCAAATTTTAAAAAATGAGAAGAAAACAATGTAAAATTACCCTTACTCTAAAAATTATAACTCCAAAATAGTCTTGTTCCACCCCTAAAAACTATATTGTTTGATTAATTTAAAGTAAATTTTCATTTACAGGTGGGATGTAGCTGCTTTAGATCAACTGCCTGATTATATGAAACTGTGTTATCAAGCACTCCTGGATGTTTATACTGAAATTGAAGACCAAATGGCTAAGGAAGGAAAATCATACCGTGTGCACTTTGCAATAGCAGAAGTACGAAGAAAAAAAAACAATATAATTAAGAACCCATTTCCCCCTTTTTTTAATTAATTATTATTATTATTATTATTTTTTATTATTATTATTATTTTTTTCAGATGAAAAGATTAGTGAAAGCATACCATGAAGAAGCCAGGTGGTATCATGAAGGCTATGTTCCTAAGTATGAGGAATATATGAAGGTGGCACTTGTCACAGGGGCTTATATAATGCTTACAGCCACTTCCTTTGTTGGAATGGGAGAGATAGTGACCAAAGAGGCCTTTCATTGGGTCTCAAATGACCCTTTAATGGTTAGGGCTGCTTCTGTAATTTGCAGACTCTCTAATGACATGGTGGGGCACAAGGTAAATTACAAAAATTCTTTAAATTTGATCATGTTGCATGTTTTTGAGCTTCTTGCACTCTGAAATCCTGAAGTTTTTTCCTTAAACCCTGAAGTACCAAAAGATTGTAAAGTCAGTGTTTCTATTATTTTCCATGACGGAATTCACTTACGTGGACGATTTTGTGTCTAACATGTGCTTGATTTCCGTCATTAACAGAAGCACTGACTTGTGCCGATTTGGATATTTCAAAGTTTAATATGTCTAAATTAAAAGTATAGGGACTAAAGTGAAATTTATCTAAAATTTCAGGGTACAAAGAGCAAAAACCCTTTTTTTTAGGAAAAAAAAAACCTCTATATAATTAATTTTTTTAGAATTTCAGAGTTAATATATTAATACATAATAGTTGATGTAATTTTTTCACTTTTATGGCATAAGCAATGATTTTTTTATTTTTGACAATAATTTTAGACTTTTCAAAAAATTGCTATGTCGCGTGGACTAGGTTAAAATTATAATTTTGTGGACCGATCATGAAAAACCCAAGAAAAAAAAAAAGATACAGCTAGTAAGTGAGGTGAAAAGTGTAATTCTTTGGGGGAATGCTGTAATTTGCAGTTTGAGCAAGAGAGAGGACATACAGCCTCAGCAGTGGAATGTTACATGAATGAACATGGAGGCACAGAGAAGGACGTGTTTGGCGTGTTCGAAAAACAAGTCAGGAATGCATGGAAAGACATGAACCAGGAGTTTCTCTCTCGAAACAGGGTCCCAATGCCACTCCTCACACGTGTTCTGAATCTCGCACGTGTGATAAACCTGTTGTACAAGGATGAAGACGGCTACGTAAACTCCAAAACCAAGACCAAAAGATTTATTACATCCGTGTTGATCGACACTATACCTATGTAGACACAAATTAGTTTATTAATGTTGTTGTCAAGTTTGAAAATTTGTTTTCAGTTGTAATTTGTGTGTGTTGTTTTTGTTGTTGTTTTGGTATTGTGTGTAAAATAAGTTATTCTGACTAATTTAATATTACTATTTGAAAATAAAAAGAGAGAGAAGATTTTAATGAGATTAAAAAATTGTTTCTTTCAAATTTTTTGGTGAGTTACTTATAGTTTTTATATATCAAATAATGAACAATATACCAACAAGGTGCAATTCAAGTGACAAGGCATACATAATTTATTGAGGGGCCTCTACAAGGTCAGCGGTTCGAACCTGCAGAAAAGCACTTGGTGGGAGGAGCAGCCACGCACCCTGAACAAACTAATTTTTCACCTTATGTGAGTAAGAGGACACTTGTGAGTATACCAAAAAAATAATAATGAATGCTTATATATGATTAATTTTCCTAGTGCACATTTTAAAGTACTTTTTTAAAAAAAAATTATGCTTCCCTGGACCCCGCGTATAGCGGAAGTTTTATAACACTGGACTGCCTTTTTTATATTAGAATTTGTTGATATGTGAAATTTGATCAAATTAATCCTAATTTATTGGTTTTTATTTGTTGTTTTATAGTATATTAGTAAAAATTATTTTGCAAAAATATTATTTCATTTTTATGATTATTTATGTAATTTTTAATGGTATGTTTATTTTCGATATTTATAAAATGCCATTAGTCAATAAAATTTATGTATTCGCTCCTGAATATTGTTAACAAAGTAACCAAATAATAGGTATTTATTTCATGGTTAAATATTAAGAATTTATTATAATGTTTTTCTAAGCCCGCGCAATGCGCGGGGGGGTATAAACTAGTAAAATAATAAAAAGCAATACTTGGTGGGAAGGCTTAAAAATAACACAAAATTTTCACATTAAATAACCATTTTAATTTTACTCTTAATTTTATTTTTTATTTTTGGCTTTTTTTATATGGACCCAATGCCCAATATTAATTTCACAAAATCCACATTATTCAATTTGATTTAGGCAAAACCTCATCTTCCACTGCACCACAATATTTTGTTGCACAACACTATTTGAAGCATGTTGCAAAGTATCTACATCAAGTTTTCAAATATTTACCGCACAACAATATTTGCAAAATTAAACCACATTGAAATTATTTCTATTGTGCAATAACTTTTATATTACCTATCAATTGTGCAGTAACTTTTATATCACATATCGACTCCCGTATTATGAATAAAAACTGAGCAGCAAATATTTAGTTATATCCATAAAAAAATATTGATGCACAACAAATATTTACAATTTAGCGGTTGTTGTAAAATACTGTCGGGATACTCCACACGGATACCCTTGTCGTTGAAAAAACTTGTCGTCAACTGTCTTTCCCACCAGAAGAATCTTATCGCCAAGAAACATTTGCCGCTGCAATACTTGATCTTCACCAAATCAAAATACCCATTTGACAATAGAGTATTTTTCAACTTAGGGTAATATGAATAAAAAGCGAAAAATAAATCAACCAAAATCCTTCCATTTTTGTAATGGGTTCACAAGTAAGGTATACACTCTCTATGTAGATTATCTCCCTTTCTCTATGAACAATGATATGCTCCGTCTTATTTTTCAAGAAGTCGGGAGATATTCTGGATGTACTTGTTTCCAAACAAACAAGAAAAGCCAGGACTATATATAAATTGTTTCTAAAAAATTTGTAGTGGCGTTGGGCAAATAAGGTGTATAAGGGGTGTTGATCACTTGTAATAACTCTTTTGAGGGGGTCTTGTAAAGTACACGGCGAACTTCTTGTGGTGTAATTAGGGAGACCTTTCCCCTAATCCTAACATAATGAATTGTCTATCCAAAAATAAAAATAATTAAATAAATGAGATTAAAATTAAAATAACTATTTAATGTGAAATTTTGTGTTATTTTTAAGACTTCTCCGTTTTTTATTTTATTATTCAGAATAGCTTATGGAAACACATACCAAAACAACAACAAAAACAACACACACAAAATTACAGTGCCCAAAACAAATTTTCCTACTTGACAACAACATTAATAAACTAATTTGTGTCTACATAGGTATAGTGTAGATCAACAGGGATGTAATAAATCTTTTGGCCTTGGTTTTGGAGTGTGTGCAGCCGTCTTCATCCTTGTACAAAAGGTTTATCACACGTGCGAGATTCAAAACACGTGTGAGGAGTGGCTTTGGGACCCTGTTTGGAGAGAGAAACTCCTGGTTCATGTCTTTCCATGCATTCCTGACTTGTTTTTCAAACAAGCCAAACACGTCCTTCTCTGTGCAACCGTGTTCATGCGTGTAACATTCCACTACCAGATGAGACATTATGGCCATGTTGTTTGAGCAACCAAAAGCAAAGAAAAACCGTATGTGTAAAGCCTAAATTTTTGTAAATGCATATTTTTAGTTGCATTTTAAAACATTTAGAAAAATAATAGAGTTCATTGTGTTATTTAAATTTTACTTTAAAAATTTGAAGTGTTATTGTGCCATTTAAAAATTTAATTTTAAAAACTTTAGGGACTATTATGTTAATTTTAATTTTAACTTTTACAAATTTTGAGATTATTAAGTTATTTAAAATATAATTTTAAAAGTTTGGAATATAATTATTTTTATTTTATTTATTTCAAGAGAGGTAATTAGTGTAAATAAAAAAAAATAAAAAAAATAGGAATGGAATCATTGCCTTCCTAAAGAAAACAACTAAACCATCCATGTATATATGTGTGTGTGTGATAATATGAAAAAGCAAGGGGCGGCGATTGTATATATATATATATATATATGACAGTATGAAGGTCATAATCGTCCTTTTCATCGAAACACGAATACATCACTTTCATCTGTTCGAATACAGCATCTATCTCGCATTCAAAATGGTAGGAAACGCCGAGACGTTGGAGTGTATCGATCAGATTCAATTGTTCTGAAGGTTTATCAGATGTTTCAAGTATCATCTTCTTCACTTGTTCTTTTAATTTATCAACTTTGTGTTCCGCATAAGCATTAATGTCCTAAAACAAGCGCATGTCTACTAGCATACATAAATATTTCGATATATGATAAGTTGAGTTTTGTGGAATTCATTAAGAAAACACAAGTAAAACCATAGCGGATATCCATTTGGATGTCACAGAAGACACAGTTTAAAAATTCAAAAAAAAAAAAAACATATTTTGTTAAGATACACTTATAAATGATCGTTTCTAAAAGATGGATCTTATGTAAGAGAACAAATTATAATTTTGATTTATTTTTTACCGTTACGTTGGATGCATACGCAAGGAAACAGACTCCCCAAATGCTGGGATGATAATTTGCCGATCGCCGTTGCATTCTTAGTTGACAGAGGAACAACCGAGGCTTCTGCATAAACTTCTATTATAGTACGAGGTTGTAATAACCCGATTAGTGATGTATGCTACGGATTTATGAGGCAATAGCTTTTTCTTGGCCCCTATATTTATACTAAGATTGGCTCAAAAGGACTTTTGAGTTTCATTGACTTGGGAGTTCCACGGTTTTTCCAGTAATTAAACTTGGAAGGACCCCAAAAATTAGTAATTTTAATTGATTCCATTAAACAATTTAATGGAAAAATATCACTATAATCCCCATCAAAGCAAGTTTGATAATCTTGAATTTTTAATCTTTATTCTTGAAATTCAAATGTTTTAAGACTAAATTGAAAATTCTTTTTTTTTTTTTTTTTTTCATCTCTAATAAAATTAATTCTCCATTTTCACCCCAAGGCAAATCAAACTTGCCTAGTGCCTAATTGTCATCCATTGTTGCAATTTGTAGACTGCCATTTGCAAAATGATATAGTTCGCACATCTGATTAATGAATGAGATGAATAATAGGGTTTGCTTAATAAATAAAAAAGAAAAAGGTTAATTCTATATAGACACCATTTTTTCCAAAATGTGCACTCGCTTTGAAAAATATCCAAATTATTTTAAAAATACTATTTTACCCTTTTAAAATTAACCTTTAAGCTTGTTTATCCCTTTTATTTTCTAAAATATATATTCACGAACCTCCACCCTAGCCCCCCAACCCGTTGTCCCCCTGTCTCTCTCCCCTACTATCAACCCCTGGCCCCTTCCCCAGCCTCTCTGTGTCCTCTTTCCCATCTTCTTCTTCTCCTTCTCTCTTTATATCTCAATCTCATATTTTCCTCCTCCCCTCCCCCCCTTCTTTCTCTCTCTCTCTCTGTATATATATGCTTGGTTTGCATATCCAAGCATGCATATATACATATATATACGGGGAGATAGAGTGAGAAATAGAGAGAGAGGGAGAGAGAGTGATAGAAAAATAAGAAGAGAACAAGCAAGGGGTTATCGAGGGGAGGGGAGGCGAGGGGAGGGGGGGGGGGGGGGGAAGACAGAAGAGTATGACTGAATAGGAGGTGGATGACTTGGAAATGGAGGGAAAAAAGAAGAAATGAGTAGGCACCACATTTTGTCCGGTTCATGCACGACATTTTTTTTTAAAAATAAAAATAAAAATAAGGACTAGAAAATGCAAAATGATTTTTGCCGAGTCAATAATTTATGAATTTTGAAAATATCCAAATAAAAATGAATAGTCCCAATTCAAAAGTTTCATGAATTAACTTGAATTGTTACGATTGGGAAACCTTAATGGCTAAATGAAAATTTTGGATAATAAATTGAAACTCTAAGGTTTTAATTAGTA
>JAENRU010000209.1:45000-65000 GCA_016647705.1 Eucommia ulmoides | reverse complement strand
TCCATCTCCTTGAAGTAATCATCCACGCTCCGATAGCCTTGAGTAAGACTTTGTAACTTCTGGTATAAGTCCCTATAGTAGTGACTAGGGACAAACCTCCTCCTCATGATGGCCTTCATTTCCGTCCACGACTCGATTGGCCTCTCATGGTTTCTCCTTCTGTTCATCACAAGTTGATCCCACCATATTATAGCATAATCAACAAATTCAATTACAGCAAGTTTTACCTTTTTCTCCTCGGAGTAATTGTGGCACTCAAAAATTAACTCCACCTTCTTCTCCCACTCCAAGTAAGGTTCAGGGTCATTTTTCCCTTGGAACGACGGTATCTTCATTTTTATGTTCCCAAGGTTTCGGTCAACCCCATCTCGCCATTTTGGATCTCTGCGGAAAACTCTACCACGCCTTTCTGCCCTTGGCACGAACCAACCCTCACCGTTCAATGAAGATGCTCTTCATCATTTTCGAACTCATCCTCGTGGTCACCATCAGAATTTCCACGTGGGCACGCCTTTCTTGCCTTCTTCTAGCATTTGGGACTCCTTGGGGCTGCCCCTCACGCCAAGCGGCAATAGCAGCGTCTTGCTTATCCATCTGATCCTGCATTTCATTAAACACCACATTTATGCGTTCAAATTGTTGTTGCATAGCCTGCAACATGGTGGTCGTCACTTCCCCTCCTTCATTGTTTGATGTGTTACCCCTGGAAGACATATCTTGAAAATAGAAATATTAGAGAATAAGTCCTCACACTCCCTCACGTGTTTGCACTCAAAGTATGTTACTCACACTCTCTTGCCTTTTTCCACTCGTAGCTTCCTCGTTTAGTTCTTTATTGAACTTAACCTATCTCAATCAAATTTCTCGCAACAATCCAAACTCTGTTATTCACTTCACTAAGAATGAAATTTAGGAAAGAAAACAAAACGAACAAGGACAACACAAAGGATAAGTTATGGAATCGATCAAGAAGAATATGCTCTCTTTTTGGCTGCAGGATTTTCGTTTTTTTTTTTTTTTGTTTCTGTTTCTGTTTTTTTTTTTTTTTTTTTTTTTTTTTTTTTTTTTTGGCTGCAGGATTTTCGTTTTTTTTTTTTTAAATAATGATGACAATAACCTTAAATAATATCTAACAAATTTGAAGATTTTAAACAAGATCTGAACAGATTTGAACACTTAACAAGATCTGAACAGAATTGAAGCTTTAAACGAGATCTGAACAAAATTGAAGACTTAAACAAGATCTGAATAGAATTGAAGATGAAATAAAAGAAACTAATTAATGAAAAACAAGGATAGATCAAACCTGATTTTATAACCGTGCTCTGATTACCAAATGATGCGAACCTCACCAAGAATTAGTGAGACCCGAAACCAATTTATGGTGTCTTTGCTAGGATCGATCTAAAATCTGGATTTATAATGAAAAGAAAGAAATGAAGAACACAAAATACAGAATGTTTGATAGAAACCTTGACCCAACGTTTGAATGAAACGCGAACCAAAGGTATAAAATAACAAACCGAGACCCAAAGATTATAATGGAATCACGAACCGAAGTTATAGAGTTTGAACGCCACAAGAAATTCTTGATAAGTTCAAAGAAAAGTTCTATGAAGAACTCAAGAGAAAACTCTCTCAATCTGATATATTATTCATAATGTGTTTTTCCCATGGAATACAACTCTCTTAAATAGACAACCAACACAAAGGAGAGCCTAGGCTAGTGGGTGGTCAAGCACACCCTACCTAACATAGGGGGCGGTCTTTCACACCTAGGGTTATCCTTTTCACACAAAAGTCTTCAACTTTAGCACACCCTCTATAGATAGTGGGTGGCCTTCCACCTAGGGGGAGGCTAACAAGGAACAAAAGTCCTAGATGCCTTTCAAACTTATTACAAGTATCAATACTAGAAAATAAAATACTAATTGGCATTGATGTCTTACAAAATGATATAAACTAAAATAAATAAGTAGAATTTCGTGGGTCTCATGTTTGGCCCATTAAGTTCATGACTAAGCCCATTTGCTTGCCTTTATGAGATGGATTAGGCCTTGATTGCCATTTGGGCCTAACTTGGGCATTATGACTTTAGATTCAGCCCATACATCTTGAATTAGCCCATTAAGTGCTTCTTTGATCTTCTTGGATCTTGCCCTCGTAATAGGCCCAATTGGAACATGCAGCGGATCCTTTGTTGTTGCACGTTGGTTTTCATCACCGTGCCATCCAAAAAATAGGTATTTTTAATTCAAACGGACGCAGTTGAATTTTCTAGTAAAAACCGGCCTTCTTCTGCATCTTAGGGCCGTTTTGCTCTGAGGCCATTTTATCCCAAAAAAGTTATATTTTTCGTCCGAAACATACTCTGTTGAATTTTCTAGTCAAACTATCGTCAATGGGCCTTTCGGAGGCGTTTCTCACACGAAGGCCGATTCCAACACAAAAATTAGTATTTTCATGCCGAAAGGTCGCAGTTTAATTATTGGGTCAAACTTTGTCTTTTTGTACCTTTTGGGGGTGTTTTGCTTTGTAGGACGTTTCCACTAAAAAAAAGTCCTAAAAGTCCCAAAAGAGCATGTTTGACTAGAAAATTCAACTGCAGTCCGTTTTGAATTAAAAATACCTGTTTTTTGGATGGCACGGCCTTCGGAGCTGAACACCCCTAAAAGTCCCAAAAAGAGCATGTTTGACTAAAAAATGAATTTTGTCCGTTTCGGACGAAAAGTACAAGTTCTTTTTGAGTGGAAACGTCCTTCAAAGCAAAACATCCCCAAAGGGGAGAAGAAGACCAAGTTTGACCCAAAAATTAAACCGCGACCTTTCAGGACGAAAAATACCACTTTTTCGGGTGGAAACTGCCATCAGAGCAAAATGCTCCCGAAAGGCCCAAAAATGCCAAGTTTGATAAGAAAATTCAGCTGTGTCCATTTCGGACAAAAAATACAACTTTGTTTTGGGATAATACGGCTTGCAGAGGTAAACGCCCCCCAAAGGCAAAAAACGATCAAGTTTGAGTAGAAAATTAAACTGCGTCCTTTTTGCACAAAAATTACCACTTTTTTGAGTGAAAACGTCATTCGAAGCAAAACACTCCAAAAAGGTACATAAAGAAAAAGTTTGACTCCATAATTAAACCGCGACCTTTCGGCATGAAAAATACCACCTTTTGTGTTCGAATCGACCTTCGTAGAGAAACGCCTCCAAAAGGCCCAATGACGCTAAGTTTGACTAGAAAATTCAACCTGCATCCGTTCTGGACGAAAAATATCACCTTTTTTGTGTGGAAAAGGTCATCGCATTTAAGCACCCCAAAAAGACCAAGTTTGATAAAAAAAAAAAAAAAAAAAAATGAACTGTGTCCGCCGTGGAAGAAAAATACATTCTTTCTGAGTGAAAACGTCCTTCAAAGCAAAACGCCCCCAAAAGGAACAAAAAGTCCAAATTTGACCCAAAAATTAAACAGCGACCTTTCTGGACGAAGATTACCACTTTTTCGGGTGGAAACAACAGCCTTCCAAGCAAAACGCCAGCAAAAGGCCCAAAAACGTAGAGTTTGACAAGAAAATTCAACTGTGTCCGTTTCGGAGAAAAAATACCGTTTTTTGGGGGATAAAACGCCCTTCAGCGCAAATATCCCCCAAGAGGCAAAAAAAAAAAAAAAAAAAAAACAGTGTCTGACAAGAGAAAATTCAACTGCGTCTGTTTTGGGCGAAAATTACAACTTTTTGGAGTTGAAATGTCCTAGAAAGAAAGATGGCCCCAAAAAGGGACAAGCTGACCAAGTTTGAACCGAAAATTAAACTGCAACCTTTCGAGACGAAAAATACCACTTTTCGGGGGTGGAAACGGCCTTGAAAGAAAAACGCCCCCAAAAGGCCCATTAACGCCAAGTTTGAGAAGAAAATTAAACTGCGTACTTTCTGGACCAAAATTACCACTTTTTTTTAGTGGAAACGTCCTTCAAAGCAAACCACCCCCAAAAGGTGCAAAAAGACAAAGTTTGACCCGATAATTGAACTGCGACCTTTCGGCATGAAAAATACCAATTTTTGTGTTGGAATCGGCCTTCGTTGAGAAACGCCTCCGAAAGGCCCATTGACGATAAGTTTGAGTAGAAAATTCAACAGAGTCCGTTTCGGACGAAAAATATAACTTTTTTGGGATAAAATGGCCTCAGAGCGAAAACGGCCCTAAGATGCAGAAGAAGGCCGGTTTTTACTAGAAAATTCAACTGCGTCCGTTTTGAATTAAAAATACCTGTTTTTTGGATGGCACGGCCTTCGGAGCTGAACACCCCTAAAAGTCCCAAAAAGAGCATGTTTGACTAAAAAATGAATTTTGTCCGTTTCGGACGAAAAGTACAAGTTCTTTTTGAGTGGAAACGTCCTTCAAAGCAAAACATCCCCAAAGGGGAGAAGAAGACCAAGTTTGACCCAAAAATTAAACCGCGACCTTTCAGGACGAAAAATACCACTTTTTCGGGTGGAAACTGCCATCAGAGCAAAATGCTCCCGAAAGGCCCAAAAATGCCAAGTTTGATAAGAAAATTCAGCTGTGTCCATTTCGGACAAAAAATACAACTTTGTTTGGGATAATACGGCTTGCAGAGGTAAACGCCCCCCAAAGGCAAAAAACGATCAAGTTTGAGTAGAAAATTAAACTGCGTCCTTTTTGCACAAAAATTACCACTTTTTTGAGTGAAAACGTCATTCGAAGCAAAACACTCCCAAAAGGTACATAAAGAAAAAGTTTGACTCCATAATTAAACCGCGACCTTTCGGCATGAAAAATACCACCTTTTGTGTTCGAATCGACCTTCGTAGAGAAACGCCTCCAAAAGGCCCAATGACGCTAAGTTTGACTAGAAAATTCAACTGCATCCGTTCTGGACGAAAAATATCACCTTTTTTGTGTGGAAAAGGTCATCGCATTTAAGCACCCCAAAAAGACCAAGTTTGATAAAAAAAAAAAAAAAAAAAAATGAACTGTGTCCGCCGTGGAAGAAAAATACATTCTTTCTGAGTGAAAACGTCCTTCAAAGCAAAACGCCCCCAAAAGGAACAAAAAGTCCAAATTTGACCCAAAAATTAAACAGCGACCTTTTGGGACGAAGATTACCACTTTTTCGGGTGGAAACAACAGCCTTCCAAGCAAAACGCCAGCAAAAGGCCCAAAAACGTAGAGTTTGACAAGAAAATTCAACTGTGTCCGTTTCGGAGAAAAAATACCGTTTTTTTGGGGGATAAAACGCCCTTCAGCGCAAATCTCCCCCAAGAGGCAAAAAAAAAAAAAAAAAAACAGTGTCTGACAAGAGAAAATTCAACTGCGTCTGTTTTGGGCGAAAATTACAACTTTTTGGAGTTGAAATGTCCTAGAAAGAAAGATGGCCCCAAAAAGGGACAAGCTGACCAAGTTTGAACCGAAAATTAAACTGCAACCTTTCGAGACGAAAAATACCACTTTTCGGGGGTGGAAACGGCCTTGAAAGAAAAACGCCCCCAAAAGGCCCATTAACGCCAAGTTTGAGAAGAAAATTAAACTGCGTACTTTCTGGACCAAAATTACCACTTTTTTTAGTGGAAACGTCCTTCAAAGCAAACCACCCCCAAAAGGTGCAAAAAGACAAAGTTTGACCCGATAATTGAACTGCGACCTTTCGGCATGAAAAATACCAATTTTTGTGTTGGAATCGGCCTTCGTTGAGAAACGCCTCCGAAAGGCCCATTGACGATAAGTTTGAGTAGAAAATTCAACAGAGTCCGTTTCGGACGAAAAATATAACTTTTTTGGGATAAAATGGCCTCAGAGCGAAAACGGCCCTAAGATGCAGAAGAAGGCCGGTTTTTACTAGAAAATTCAACTGCGTCCGTTTTGAATTAAAAATACCTGTTTTTTGGATGGCACGGCCTTCGGAGCTGAACACCCCTAAAAGTCCCAAAAAGAGCATGTTTGACTAAAAAATGAATTTTGTCCGTTTCGGACGAAAAGTACAAGTTCTTTTTGAGTGGAAACGTCCTTCAAAGCAAAACATCCCCAAAGGGGAGAAGAAGACCAAGTTTGACCCAAAAATTAAACCGCGACCTTTCAGGACGAAAAATACCACTTTTTCGGGTGGAAACTGCCATCAGAGCAAAATGCTCCCGAAAGGCCCAAAAATGCCAAGTTTGATAAGAAAATTCAGCTGTGTCCATTTCGGACAAAAAATACAACTTTGTTTGGGATAATACGGCTTGCAGAGGTAAACGCCCCCCAAAGGCAAAAAACGATCAAGTTTGAGTAGAAAATTAAACTGCGTCCTTTTTGCACAAAAATTACCACTTTTTTGAGTGAAAACGTCATTCGAAGCAAAACACTCCCAAAAGGTACATAAAGAAAAAGTTTGACTCCATAATTAAACCGCGACCTTTCGGCATGAAAAATACCACCTTTTGTGTTCGAATCGACCTTCGTAGAGAAACGCCTCCAAAAGGCCCAATGACGCTAAGTTTGACTAGAAAATTCAACTGCATCCGTTCTGGACGAAAAATATCACCTTTTTTGTGTGGAAAAGGTCATCGCATTTAAGCACCCCAAAAAGACCAAGTTTGATAAAAAAAAAAAAAAAAAAAATGAACTGTGTCCGCCGTGGAAGAAAAATACATTCTTTCTGAGTGAAAACGTCCTTCAAAGCAAAACGCCCCCAAAAGGAACAAAAAGTCCAAATTTGACCCAAAAATTAAACAGCGACCTTTTGGGACGAAGATTACCACTTTTTCGGGTGGAAACAACAGCCTTCCAAGCAAAACGCCAGCAAAAGGCCCAAAAACGTAGAGTTTGACAAGAAAATTCAACTGTGTCCGTTTCGGAGAAAAAATACCGTTTTTTTGGGGATAAAACGCCCTTCAGCGCAAATCTCCCCCAAGAGGCAAAAAAAAAAAAAAAAAAAACAGTGTCTGACAAGAGAAAATTCAACTGCGTCTGTTTTGGGCGAAAATTACAACTTTTTGGAGTTGAAATGTCCTAGAAAGAAAGATGGCCCCAAAAGGGACAAGCTGACCAAGTTTGAACCGAAAATTAAACTGCAACCTTTCGAGACGAAAAATACCACTTTTCGGGGGTGGAAACGGCCTTGAAAGAAAAACGCCCCCAAAAGGCCCATTAACGCCAAGTTTGAGAAGAAAATTAAACTGCGTACTTTCTGGACCAAAATTACCACTTTTTTTAGTGGAAACGTCCTTCAAAGCAAACCACCCCCAAAAGGTGCAAAAAGACAAAGTTTGACCCGATAATTGAACTGCGACCTTTCGGCATGAAAAATACCAATTTTTGTGTTGGAATCGGCCTTCGTTGAGAAACGCCTCCGAAAGGCCCATTGACGATAAGTTTGAGTAGAAAATTCAACAGAGTCCGTTTCGGACGAAAAATATAACTTTTTTGGGATAAAATGGCCTCAGAGCGAAAACGGCCCTAAGATGCAGAAGAAGGCCGGTTTTTACTAGAAAATTCAACTGCGTCCGTTTTGAATTAAAAATACCTGTTTTTTGGATGGCACGGCCTTCGGAGCTGAACACCCCTAAAAGTCCCAAAAAGAGCATGTTTGACTAAAAAATGAATTTTGTCCGTTTCGGACGAAAAGTACAAGTTCTTTTTGAGTGGAAACGTCCTTCAAAGCAAAACATCCCCAAAGGGGAGAAGAAGACCAAGTTTGACCCAAAAATTAAACCGCGACCTTTCAGGACGAAAAATACCACTTTTTCGGGTGGAAACTGCCATCAGAGCAAAATGCTCCCGAAAGGCCCAAAAATGCCAAGTTTGATAAGAAAATTCAGCTGTGTCCATTTCGGACAAAAAATACAACTTTGTTTTGGGATAATACGGCTTGCAGAGGTAAACGCCCCCCAAAGGCAAAAAACGATCAAGTTTGAGTAGAAAATTAAACTGCGTCCTTTTTGCACAAAAATTACCACTTTTTTGAGTGAAAACGTCATTCGAAGCAAAACACTCCCAAAAGGTACATAAAGAAAAAGTTTGACTCCATAATTAAACCGCGACCTTTCGGCATGAAAAATACCACCTTTTGTGTTCGAATCGACCTTCGTAGAGAAACGCCTCCAAAAGGCCCAATGACGCTAAGTTTGACTAGAAAATTCAACTGCATCCGTTCTGGACGAAAAATATCACCTTTTTTGTGTGGAAAAGGTCATCGCATTTAAGCACCCCAAAAAGACCAAGTTTGATAAAAAAAAAAAAAAAAAAAAATGAACTGTGTCCGCCGTGGAAGAAAAATACATTCTTTCTGAGTGAAAACGTCCTTCAAAGCAAAACGCCCCCAAAAGGAACAAAAAGTCCAAATTTGACCCAAAAATTAAACAGCGACCTTTTGGGACGAAGATTACCACTTTTTCGGGTGGAAACAACAGCCTTCCAAGCAAAACGCCAGCAAAAGGCCCAAAAACGTAGAGTTTGACAAGAAAATTCAACTGTGTCCGTTTCGGAGAAAAAATACCGTTTTTTTGGGGATAAAACGCCCTTCAGCGCAAATCTCCCCCAAGAGGCAAAAAAAAAAAAAAAAAACAGTGTCTGACAAGAGAAAATTCAACTGCGTCTGTTTTGGGCGAAAATTACAACTTTTTGGAGTTGAAATGTCCTAGAAAGAAAGATGGCCCCAAAAAGGGACAAGCTGACCAAGTTTGAACCGAAAATTAAACTGCAACCTTTCGAGACGAAAAATACCACTTTTCGGGGGTGGAAACGGCCTTGAAAGAAAAACGCCCCCAAAAGGCCCATTAACGCCAAGTTTGAGAAGAAAATTAAACTGCGTACTTTCTGGACCAAAATTACCACTTTTTTTAGTGGAAACGTCCTTCAAAGCAAACCACCCCCAAAAGGTGCAAAAAGACAAAGTTTGACCCGATAATTGAACTGCGACCTTTCGGCATGAAAAATACCAATTTTTGTGTTGGAATCGGCCTTCGTTGAGAAACGCCTCCGAAAGGCCCATTGACGATAAGTTTGAGTAGAAAATTCAACAGAGTCCGTTTCGGACGAAAAATATAACTTTTTTGGGATAAAATGGCCTCAGAGCGAAAACGGCCCTAAGATGCAGAAGAAGGCCGGTTTTTACTAGAAAATTCAACTGCGTCCGTTTTGAATTAAAAATACCTGTTTTTTGGATGGCACGGCCTTCGGAGCTGAACACCCCTAAAAGTCCCAAAAAGAGCATGTTTGACTAAAAAATGAATTTTGTCCGTTTCGGACGAAAAGTACAAGTTCTTTTTGAGTGGAAACGTCCTTCAAAGCAAAACATCCCCAAAGGGGAGAAGAAGACCAAGTTTGACCCAAAAATTAAACCGCGACCTTTCAGGACGAAAAATACCACTTTTTCGGGTGGAAACTGCCATCAGAGCAAAATGCTCCCGAAAGGCCCAAAAATGCCAAGTTTGATAAGAAAATTCAGCTGTGTCCATTTCGGACAAAAAATACAACTTTGTTTTGGGATAATACGGCTTGCAGAGGTAAACGCCCCCCAAAGGCAAAAAACGATCAAGTTTGAGTAGAAAATTAAACTGCGTCCTTTTTGCACAAAAATTACCACTTTTTTGAGTGAAAACGTCATTCGAAGCAAAACACTCCCAAAAGGTACATAAAGAAAAAGTTTGACTCCATAATTAAACCGCGACCTTTCGGCATGAAAAATACCACCTTTTGTGTTCGAATCGACCTTCGTAGAGAAACGCCTCCAAAAGGCCCAATGACGCTAAGTTTGACTAGAAAATTCAACTGCATCCGTTCTGGACGAAAAATATCACCTTTTTTGTGTGGAAAAGGTCATCGCATTTAAGCACCCCAAAAAGACCAAGTTTGATAAAAAAAAAAAAAAAAAAATGAACTGTGTCCGCCGTGGAAGAAAAATACATTCTTTCTGAGTGAAAACGTCCTTCAAAGCAAAACGCCCCCAAAAGGAACAAAAAGTCCAAATTTGACCCAAAAATTAAACAGCGACCTTTTGGGACGAAGATTACCACTTTTTCGGGTGGAAACAACAGCCTTCCAAGCAAAACGCCAGCAAAAGGCCCAAAAACGTAGAGTTTGACAAGAAAATTCAACTGTGTCCGTTTCGGAGAAAAAATACCGTTTTTTTGGGGATAAAACGCCCTTCAGCGCAAATCTCCCCCAAGAGGCAAAAAAAAAAAAAAAAAACAGTGTCTGACAAGAGAAAATTCAACTGCGTCTGTTTTGGGCGAAAATTACAACTTTTTGGAGTTGAAATGTCCTAGAAAGAAAGATGGCCCCAAAAAGGGACAAGCTGACCAAGTTTGAACCGAAAATTAAACTGCAACCTTTCGAGACGAAAAATACCACTTTTCGGGGGTGGAAACGGCCTTGAAAGAAAAACGCCCCCAAAAGGCCCATTAACGCCAAGTTTGAGAAGAAAATTAAACTGCGTACTTTCTGGACCAAAATTACCACTTTTTTTAGTGGAAACGTCCTTCAAAGCAAACCACCCCCAAAAGGTGCAAAAAGACAAAGTTTGACCCGATAATTGAACTGCGACCTTTCGGCATGAAAAATACCAATTTTTGTGTTGGAATCGGCCTTCGTTGAGAAACGCCTCCGAAAGGCCCATTGACGATAAGTTTGAGTAGAAAATTCAACAGAGTCCGTTTCGGACGAAAAATATAACTTTTTTGGGATAAAATGGCCTCAGAGCGAAAACGGCCCTAAGATGCAGAAGAAGGCCGGTTTTTACTAGAAAATTCAACTGCGTCCGTTTTGAATTAAAAATACCTGTTTTTTGGATGGCACGGCCTTCGGAGCTGAACACCCCTAAAAGTCCCAAAAAGAGCATGTTTGACTAAAAAATGAATTTTGTCCGTTTCGGACGAAAAGTACAAGTTCTTTTTGAGTGGAAACGTCCTTCAAAGCAAAACATCCCCAAAGGGGAGAAGAAGACCAAGTTTGACCCAAAAATTAAACCGCGACCTTTCAGGACGAAAAATACCACTTTTTCGGGTGGAAACTGCCATCAGAGCAAAATGCTCCCGAAAGGCCCAAAAATGCCAAGTTTGATAAGAAAATTCAGCTGTGTCCATTTCGGACAAAAAATACAACTTTGTTTTGGGATAATACGGCTTGCAGAGGTAAACGCCCCCCAAAGGCAAAAAACGATCAAGTTTGAGTAGAAAATTAAACTGCGTCCTTTTTGCACAAAAATTACCACTTTTTTGAGTGAAAACGTCATTCGAAGCAAAACACTCCCAAAAGGTACATAAAGAAAAAGTTTGACTCGATAATTAAACCGCGACCTTTCGGCATGAAAAATACCACCTTTTGTGTTGGAATCGACCTTCGTAGAGAAACGCCTCCAAAAGGCCCAATGACGCTAAGTTTGACTAGAAAATTCAACTGCATCCGTTCTGGACGAAAAATATCACCTTTTTTGTGTGGAAAAGGTCATCGCATTTAAGCACCCCAAAAAGACCAAGTTTGATAAAAAAAAAAAAAAAAAATGAACTGTGTCCGCCGTGGAAGAAAAATACATTCTTTCTGAGTGAAAACGTCCTTCAAAGCAAAACGCCCCCAAAAGGAACAAAAAGTCCAAATTTGACCCAAAAATTAAACAGCGACCTTTTGGGACGAAGATTACCACTTTTTCGGGTGGAAACAACAGCCTTCCAAGCAAAACGCCAGCAAAAGGCCCAAAAACGTAGAGTTTGACAAGAAAATTCAACTGTGTCCGTTTCGGAGAAAAAATACCGTTTTTTTGGGGATAAAACGCCCTTCAGCGCAAATCTCCCCCAAGAGGCAAAAAAAAAAAAAAAAAAAACAGTGTCTGACAAGAGAAAATTCAACTGCGTCTGTTTTGGGCGAAAATTACAACTTTTTGGAGTTGAAATGTCCTAGAAAGAAAGATGGCCCCAAAAAGGGACAAGCTGACCAAGTTTGAACCGAAAATTAAACTGCAACCTTTCGAGACGAAAAATACCACTTTTCGGGGGTGGAAACGGCCTTGAAAGAAAAACGCCCCCAAAAGGCCCATTAACGCCAAGTTTGAGAAGAAAATTAAACTGCGTACTTTCTGGACCAAAATTACCACTTTTTTTAGTGGAAACGTCCTTCAAAGCAAACCACCCCCAAAAGGTGCAAAAAGACAAAGTTTGACCCGATAATTGAACTGCGACCTTTCGGCATGAAAAATACCAATTTTTGTGTTGGAATCGGCCTTCGTTGAGAAACGCCTCCGAAAGGCCCATTGACGATAAGTTTGACTAGAAAATTCAACAGAGTCCGTTTCGGACGAAAAATATAACTTTTTTGGGATAAAATGGCCTCAGAGCAAAACGGCCCTAAGATGCAGAAGAAGGCCGGTTTTTACTAGAAAATTCAACTGCGTCCGTTTTGAATTAAAAATACCTGTTTTTTGGATGGCACGGCCTTCGGAGCTGAACACCCCTAAAAGTCCCAAAAAGAGCATGTTTGACTAAAAAATGAATTTTGTCCGTTTCGGACGAAAAGTACAAGTTTTTTTGAGTGGAAACGTCCTTCAAAGCAAAACATCCCCAAAGGGGAGAAGAAGACCAAGTTTGACCCAAAAATTAAACCGCGACCTTTCAGGACGAAAAATACCACTTTTTCGGGTGGAAACTGCCATCAGAGCAAAATGCTCCCGAAAGGCCCAAAAATGCCAAGTTTGATAAGAAAATTCAGCTGTGTCCATTTCGGACAAAAAATACAACTTTGTTTTGGGATAATACGGCTTGCAGAGGTAAACGCCCCCCAAAGGCAAAAAACGATCAAGTTTGAGTAGAAAATTAAACTGCGTCCTTTTTGCACAAAAATTACCACTTTTTTGAGTGAAAACGTCATTCGAAGCAAAACACTCCCAAAAGGTACATAAAGAAAAAGTTTGACTCCATAATTAAACCGCGACCTTTCGGCATGAAAAATACCACCTTTTGTGTTCGAATCGACCTTCGTAGAGAAACGCCTCCAAAAGGCCCAATGACGCTAAGTTTGACTAGAAAATTCAACTGCATCCGTTCTGGACGAAAAATATCACCTTTTTTGTGTGGAAAAGGTCATCGCATTTAAGCACCCCAAAAAGACCAAGTTTGATAAAAAAAAAAAAAAAAAAAATGAACTGTGTCCGCCGTGGAAGAAAAATACATTCTTTCTGAGTGAAAACGTCCTTCAAAGCAAAACGCCCCCAAAAGGAACAAAAAGTCCAAATTTGACCCAAAAATTAAACAGCGACCTTTTGGGACGAAGATTACCACTTTTTGGGGTGGAAACAACAGCCTTCCAAGCAAAACGCCAGCAAAAGGCCCAAAAACGTAGAGTTTGACAAGAAAATTCAACTGTGTCCGTTTCGGAGAAAAAATACCGTTTTTTTGGGGATAAAACGCCCTTCAGCGCAAATCTCCCCCAAGAGGCAAAAAAAAAAAAAAAAAAACAGTGTCTGACAAGAGAAAATTCAACTGCGTCTGTTTTGGGCGAAAATTACAACTTTTTGGAGTTGAAATGTCCTAGAAAGCAAGATGGCCCCAAAAAGGGACAAGCTGACCAAGTTTGAACCGAAAATTAAACTGCAACCTTTCGAGACGAAAAATACCACTTTTCGGGGGTGGAAACGGCCTTGAAAGAAAAACGCCCCCAAAAGGCCCATTAACGCCAAGTTTGAGAAGAAAATTAAACTGCGTACTTTCTGGACCAAAATTACCACTTTTTTTAGTGGAAACGTCCTTCAAAGCAAACCACCCCCAAAAGGTGCAAAAAGACAAAGTTTGACCCGATAATTGAACTGCGACCTTTCGGCATGAAAAATACCAATTTTTGTGTTGGAATCGGCCTTCGTTGAGAAACGCCTCCGAAAGGCCCATTGACGATAAGTTTGAGTAGAAAATTCAACAGAGTCCGTTTCGGACGAAAAATATAACTTTTTTGGGATAAAATGGCCTCAGAGCGAAAACGGCCCTAAGATGCAGAAGAAGGCCGGTTTTTACTAGAAAATTCAACTGCGTCCGTTTTGAATTAAAAATACCTGTTTTTTGGATGGCACGGCCTTCGGAGCTGAACACCCCTAAAAGTCCCAAAAAGAGCATGTTTGACTAAAAAATGAATTTTGTCCGTTTCGGACGAAAAGTACAAGTTCTTTTTGAGTGGAAACGTCCTTCAAAGCAAAACATCCCCAAAGGGGAGAAGAAGACCAAGTTTGACCCAAAAATTAAACCGCGACCTTTCAGGACGAAAAATACCACTTTTTCGGGTGGAAACTGCCATCAGAGCAAAATGCTCCCGAAAGGCCCAAAAATGCCAAGTTTGATAAGAAAATTCAGCTGTGTCCATTTCGGACAAAAAATACAACTTTGTTTTGGGATAATACGGCTTGCAGAGGTAAACGCCCCCCAAAGGCAAAAAACGATCAAGTTTGAGTAGAAAATTAAACTGCGTCCTTTTTGCACAAAAATTACCACTTTTTTGAGTGAAAACGTCATTCGAAGCAAAACACTCCCAAAAGGTACATAAAGAAAAAGTTTGACTCGATAATTAAACCGCGACCTTTCGGCATGAAAAATACCACCTTTTGTGTTGGAATCGACCTTCGTAGAGAAACGCCTCCAAAAGGCCCAATGACGCTAAGTTTGACTAGAAAATTCAACTGCATCCGTTCTGGACGAAAAATATCACCTTTTTTGTGTGGAAAAGGTCATCGCATTTAAGCACCCCAAAAAGACCAAGTTTGATAAAAAAAAAAAAAAAAAAAAATGAACTGTGTCCGCCGTGGAAGAAAAATACATTCTTTCTGAGTGAAAACGTCCTTCAAAGCAAAACGCCCCCAAAAGGAACAAAAAGTCCAAATTTGACCCAAAAATTAAACAGCGACCTTTTGGGACGAAGATTACCACTTTTTCGGGGTGGAAACAACAGCCTTCCAAGCAAAACGCCAGCAAAAGGCCCAAAAACGTAGAGTTTGACAAGAAAATTCAACTGTGTCCGTTTCGGAGAAAAAATACCGTTTTTTTGGGGATAAAACGCCCTTCAGCGCAAATCTCCCCCAAGAGGCAAAAAAAAAAAAAAAAAAAACAGTGTCTGACAAGAGAAAATTCAACTGCGTCTGTTTTGGGCGAAAATTACAACTTTTTGGAGTTGAAATGTCCTAGAAAGAAAGATGGCCCCAAAAAGGGACAAGCTGACCAAGTTTGAACCGAAAATTAAACTGCAACCTTTCGAGACGAAAAATACCACTTTTCGGGGGTGGAAACGGCCTTGAAAGAAAAACGCCCCCAAAAGGCCCATTAACGCCAAGTTTGAGAAGAAAATTAAACTGCGTACTTTCTGGACCAAAATTACCACTTTTTTTAGTGGAAACGTCCTTCAAAGCAAACCACCCCCAAAAGGTGCAAAAAGACAAAGTTTGACCCGATAATTGAACTGCGACCTTTCGGCATGAAAAATACCAATTTTTGTGTTGGAATCGGCCTTCGTTGAGAAACGCCTCCGAAAGGCCCATTGACGATAAGTTTGACTAGAAAATTCAACAGAGTCCGTTTCGGACGAAAAATATAACTTTTTTGGGATAAAATGGCCTCAGAGCAAAACGGCCCTAAGATGCAGAAGAAGGCCGGTTTTTACTAGAAAATTCAACTGCGTCCGTTTTGAATTAAAAATACCTGTTTTTTGGATGGCACGGCCTTCGGAGCTGAACACCCCTAAAAGTCCCAAAAAGAGCATGTTTGACTAAAAAATGAATTTTGTCCGTTTCGGACGAAAAGTACAAGTTCTTTTTGAGTGGAAACGTCCTTCAAAGCAAAACATCCCCAAAGGGGAGAAGAAGACCAAGTTTGACCCAAAAATTAAACCGCGACCTTTCAGGACGAAAAATACCACTTTTTCGGGTGGAAACTGCCATCAGAGCAAAATGCTCCCGAAAGGCCCAAAAATGCCAAGTTTGATAAGAAAATTCAGCTGTGTCCATTTCGGACAAAAAATACAACTTTGTTTTGGGATAATACGGCTTGCAGAGGTAAACGCCCCCCAAAGGCAAAAAACGATCAAGTTTGAGTAGAAAATTAAACTGCGTCCTTTTTGCACAAAAATTACCACTTTTTTGAGTGAAAACGTCATTCGAAGCAAAACACTCCCAAAAGGTACATAAAGAAAAAGTTTGACTCGATAATTAAACCGCGACCTTTCGGCATGAAAAATACCACCTTTTGTGTTGGAATCGACCTTCGTAGAGAAACGCCTCCAAAAGGCCCAATGACGCTAAGTTTGACTAGAAAATTCAACTGCATCCGTTCTGGACGAAAAATATCACCTTTTTTGTGTGGAAAAGGTCATCGCATTTAAGCACCCCAAAAAGACCAAGTTTGATAAAAAAAAAAAAAAAAAAATGAACTGTGTCCGCCGTGGAAGAAAAATACATTCTTTCTGAGTGAAAACGTCCTTCAAAGCAAAACGCCCCCAAAAGGAACAAAAAGTCCAAATTTGACCCAAAAATTAAACAGCGACCTTTTGGGACGAAGATTACCACTTTTTGGGGTGGAAACAACAGCCTTCCAAGCAAAACGCCAGCAAAAGGCCCAAAAACGTAGAGTTTGACAAGAAAATTCAACTGTGTCCGTTTCGGAGAAAAAATACCGTTTTTTTGGGGATAAAACGCCCTTCAGCGCAAATCTCCCCCAAGAGGCAAAAAAAAAAAAAAAAACAGTGTCTGACAAGAGAAAATTCAACTGCGTCTGTTTTGGGCGAAAATTACAACTTTTTGGAGTTGAAATGTCCTAGAAAGAAAGATGGCCCCAAAAAGGGACAAGCTGACCAAGTTTGAACCGAAAATTAAACTGCAACCTTTCGAGACGAAAAATACCACTTTTCGGGGGTGGAAACGGCCTTGAAAGAAAAACGCCCCCAAAAGGCCCATTAACGCCAAGTTTGAGAAGAAAATTAAACTGCGTACTTTCTGGACCAAAATTACCACTTTTTTTAGTGGAAACGTCCTTCAAAGCAAACCGCCCCCAAAAGGTGGCAAAAAGACAAAGTTTGACCCGATAATTGAACTGCGACCTTTCGGCATGAAAAATACCAATTTTTGTGTTGGAATCGGCCTTCGTTGAGAAACGCCTCCGAAAGGCCCATTGACGATAAGTTTGACTAGAAAATTCAACAGAGTCCTGTTTCGGACGAAAAATATAACTTTTTTGGGATAAAATGACCTCAGAGCAAAATGGCCCTAAGATGCAGAAGAAGGCCGGTTTTTACTAGAAAATTCAACTGCGTCCGTTTTGAATTAAAAATACCTGTTTTTTGGATGGCACGGCCTTCGGAGCTGAACACCCCTAAAAGTCCCAAAAAGAGCATGTTTGACTAAAAAATGAATTTTGTCCGTTTCGGACGAAAAGTACAAGTTTTTTTCGAGTGGAAACGTCCTTCAAAGCAAAACATCCCCAAAGGGGAGAAGAAGACCAAGTTTGACCCAAAAATTAAACCGCGACCTTTCAGGACGAAAAATACCACTTTTTCGGGTGGAAACTGCCATCAGAGCAAAATGCTCCCGAAAGGCCCAAAAATGCCAAGTTTGATAAGAAAATTCAGCTGTGTCCATTTCGGACAAAAAATACAACTTTGTTTTGGGATAATACGGCTTGCAGAGGTAAACGCCCCCCAAAGGCAAAAAACGATCAAGTTTGAGTAGAAAATTAAACTGTGTCCTTTTTGCACAAAAATTACCACTTTTTTGAGTGAAAACGTCATTCGAAGCTGATGAGAACCAACGTGCACCAACAAAGGATCCGCTGCATGTTCCAATTAGGCCTATTACGAGGGCAAGATCCAAGAAGATCAAAGACGCACTTAATGGGCTAATTCAAGATATATGGGATGAATCTAAAGTCGTAATGCCCAAGTTAGGCCCAAATGGCAATCAAGGCCTAATCCATCTCATAAAGGCAAGCAAATGGGCTTAGTCATGAACTTAAATGGGCCAAAACATGAGACCCACGAAATTCTACTTATTTATTTTAGTTTATATCATTTTGTAAGACATCAATGCCAATTAGTATTTTTATTTTCTAGTATTGATATTGTAATAAGTTTGAAAGGCATCTAGGACTTTTGTTCTTGTAGCCTCCCCCTAGGTGTGAAAGGTCACCCACTATCTATAGTAGGGTGTGCTAAAGTTGAAGACTTCTTGTGTGAAAAGGACAACCCTAGGTGTGAAAGACCGCCCCCTATCTAAGGTAGGGTGTGCTTGACCACCCACTAGCCTAGGCTCTCCTTTGTGTTGGTTGCCTATTTAAGAGAGTTGTATTCCATGGAAAAAACACATTACTTGAATAATATATCAGATTGAGAGAGTTTTCTCTTGAGTTCTTCATAGAACTTTTCTTTGAACTTATCAAGAATTTCTTGTGGCGTTCAAACTCTATAACTTCGGTTCGTGATTCCATTATAATCTTTGGGTCGAGGTTTGTTATTTTATACCTTTGGTTCGCGTTTCATTCATAAACGTTGGGTCAAGGTTTCTATCAAACATTCTATATTTTTCTTTCTTTTCATTTATAAATCCAGATTTTAGATTGATCCTAGCAAAGACATCATAAATTGGTTTCGGGTCTCACTAATTCTTGGTGAGGTTCGCATCATTTGGTAATCAGAGCACGGTTCTAAAATCAGGTTTGATCTATCGTTGTTTTTCATTAATTAGTTTCTTTTATTTCATCTTCAATTCTATTCAGATCTTGTTTAAGTCTTCAATTCTGTTCAGATCTCGTTTACGATAAGTTTGACTAGAAAATTCAACAGAGTATGTTTCGGACGAAAAATATAACTTTTTTGGGATAAAATGGCCTCAGAGCAAAACGGCCCTAAGATGCAGAAGAAGGCCGGTTTTTACTAGAAAATTCAACTGCGTCCGTTTTGAATTAAAAATACCTGTTTTTTCGGATGGCACGGCCTTCGGAACTGAACACCCCTAAAAGTCCCAAAAAGAGCATGTTTGACTAAAAAATGAATTTTGTCCGTTTCGGACGAAAAGTACAAGTTTTTTTTGAGTGAAAACGTCCTTCAAAGCAAAAAATCCCCAAAGGGGAGAAGAAGACCAAGTTTGACCCAAAAATTAAACTGCGACTGATGCGAACCTCACCAAGAATTAGTGAGATCCGAAACCAATTTATGGTGTCTTTGCTAGGATCGATCTAAAATCTGGATTTATAATGAAAAGAAAGAAAGGAAGAACACAAAAATACAGAATGTTTGATAGAAACCTTGACCCAACGTTTATGAATGAAACGCGAACCAAAGGTATAAAATAACAAACCTCGACCCAAAGATTATAATGGAATCACGAACCGAAGTTATAGAGTTTGAACGCCACAAGAAATTCTTGATAAGTTCAAAGAAAAGTTCTATGAAGAACTCAAGAGAAAAACTCTCTCAATCTGATATATTATTCAAGTAATGTGTTTTTTCCATGGAATACAACTCTCTTAAATAGGCAACCAACACAAAGGAGAGCCTAGGCTAGTGGGTGGTCAAGCACACCCTACCTTAGATAGGGGTGGTCTTTCACACCTAGGGTTGTCCTTTTCACACAAAAAGTCTTCAACTTTAGCACACCCTACTATAGATAGTGGGTGGCCTTTCACACCTAGGGGGAGGCTACAAGAACAAAAGTCCTAGATGCCTTTCAAACTTATTACAAGATCAATACTAGAAAATAAAAATACTAATTGGCATTGATGTCTTACAAAATGATATAAACTAAAATAAATAAGTAGAATTTCGTGGGTCTCATGTTTTGGCCCATTTAAGTTCATGACTAAGCCCATTTGCTTGCCTTTATGAGATGGATTAGGCCTTGATTTCCATTTGGGCCTAACTTGGGCATTATGACTTTAGATTCAGCCCATATATCTTGAATTAGCCCATTAAGTGCTTCTTTGATCTTCTTGGATCTTGCCCTCGTAATAGGCCCAATTGGAACATGCAGCGGATCCTTTGTTGGTGCACGTTGGTTC
>JAENRU010000209.1:25000-35000 GCA_016647705.1 Eucommia ulmoides | reverse complement strand
AAAGAAGCACTTAATGGGCTAATTCAAGATATATGAGCTGAATCTAAAGTCATAATGCCCAAGTTAGGCCCAAATGGCAATCAAGGCCTAATCTATCTCATAAAGGCAAGCAAATGGGCTTAGTCATGAACTTAAATGGGCCAAAACATAAGACCCACGAAATTCTACTTATTTATTTTAGTTTATATCATTTTGTAAGACATCAATGCCAATTAGTATTTTTATTTTCTAGTATTGATCTTGTAATAAGTTTGAAAGGCATCTAGGACTTTTGTTCTTGTAGCCTCCCCCTAGGTGTGAAAGGCCACCCACTATCTATAGTAGGGTGTGCTAAAGTTGAAGACTTCTTGTGTGAAAAGGACAACCCTAGGTGTGAAAGACCGCCCTCTATCTAAGGTAGGGTGTGCTTGACCACCCACTAGCCTAGGCTCTCCTTTGTGTTGGTTGCCTATTTAAGAGAGTTGTATTCCATGGGAAAAACACATTACTTGAATAATATATCAGATTGAGAGAGTTTTCTCTTGAGTTCTTCGTAGAACTTTTCTTTGAACTTATCAAGAATTTCTTGTGGCGTTCAAACTCTATAACTTCGGTTCGTGATTCCATTATAATCTTTGGGTCGAGGTTTGTTATTTTATACCTTTGGTTCGCGTTTCATTCATAAACGTTGGGTCAAGATTTCTATCAAACATTCTGTATTTTGTGTTCTTCCTTATTTCTTTTCATTATACATCCAGATTTTAGATCGATCCTAGCAAAGACATCATAAATTGGTTTCGGGTCTCACTAATTCTTGGTGAGGTTCGCATCAAAAAGACAAAGTTTGACCCGATAATTAAACTGCGACCTTTCGGCATGAAAAATACCAATTTTTGTGTTGGAATCGGCCTTCGTTGAGAAACGCCTCCGAAAGGCCCATTGACGATAAGTTTGACTAGAAAATTCAACAGAGTATGTTTCGGACGAAAAATATAACTTTTTTGGGATAAAATGGCCTCAGAGCAAAACGGCCCTAAGATGCAGAAGAAGGCCGGTTTTTACTAGAAAATTCAACTGCGTCCGTTTTGAATTAAAAATACCTGTTTTTCGGATGGCACGGCCTTCGGAGCTGAACACCCCTAAAGGTCCCAAAAAGAGCATGTTTGACTAAAAAATGAATTTTGTCCGTTTCGGACGAAAAGTACAAGTTTTTTTTGAGTGGAAACGTCCTTCAAAGCAAAACATCCCCAAAGGGGAGAAGAAGACCAAGTTTGACCCAAAAATTAAACCGCGACCTTTCAGGACGAAAAATACCACTTTTTCGGGTGGAAACTGCCATCAGAGCAAAATGCTCCCGAAAGGCCCAAAAATGCCAAGTTTGATAAGAAAATTCAGCTGTGTCCATTTCGGACAAAAAATACAACTTTGTTTTGGGATAATACGGCTTGCAGAGGTAAACGCCCCCCAAAGCCAAAAAACGATCAAGTTTGAGTAGCAAATTAAACTGCATCCTTTTTGCACAAAAATTACCACTTTTTTGAGTGAAAACGTCATTCGAAGCAAAACACTCCCAAAAGGTACAAAAAGAAAAAGTTTGACTCGATAATTAAACCGCGACCTTTCGGCATGAAAAATACCACCTTTTGTGTTGGAATCGACCTTCGTAGAGAAACGCCTCCAAAAGGCCCAATGACGCTAAGTTTGACTAGAAAATTCAACTGCATCCGTTCTGGACGAAAAATATCACCTTTTTTGTGTGGAAAAGGTCATCGCATTTAAGCACCCCAAAAAGACCAAGTTTGAAAAAAAAAAAAAAAATGAACTGTGTCCGCCGTGGAAGAAAAATACATTCTTTCTGAGTGAAAACGTCCTTCAAAGCAAAACGCCCCCAAAAGGAACAAAAAGTCCAAATTTGACCCAAAAATTAAACAGCGACATTTTGGGACGAAGATTACCACTTTTTGGGGTGGAAACAACAGCCTTCCAAGCAAAACGCCAGCAAAAGGCCCAAAAACGTAGAGTTTGACAAGAAAATTCAACTGTGTCCGTTTCGGAGAAAAAATACCGTTTTTTTGGGGATAAAACGCCCTTCAGCGCAAATCTCCCCCAAGAGGCAAAAAAAAAAAAAAACAGTGTCTGACAAGAGAAAATTCAACTGCGTCTGTTTTGGGCGAAAATTACAACTTTTTGGAGTTGAAATGTCCTAGAAAGCAAGATGGCCCCGAAAAGGGACAAGCTGACCAAGTTTGAACCGAAAATTAAACTGCAACCTTTCGAGACGAAAAATACCACTTTTCGGGGGTGGAAACGGCCTTGAAAGAAAAACGCCCCCAAAAGGCCCATTAACGCCAAGTTTGAGAAGGAAAAAAATTAAACATGCGTACTTTCTGGACCAAAATTACCACTTTTTTTAGTGGAAACGTCCTTCAAAGCAAAACACCCCCAAAAGGTAGCAAAAAGACAAAGTTTGACCCGATAATTGAACTGCGACCTTTCGGCATGAAAAATACCAATTTTTGTGTTGGAATCGGCCTTCGTTGAGAAACGCCTCCGAAAGGCCCATTGACGATAAGTTTGACTAGAAAATTCAACAGAGTATGTTTCGGACGAAAAATATAACTTTTTTGGGATAAAATGGCCTCAGAGCAAAACGGCCCTAAGATGCAGGAAGAAGGCCGGTTTTTACTAGAAAATTCAACTGCGTCCGTTTTGAATTAAAAATACCTGTTTTTTGGATGGCACGGCCTTCGGAGCTGAACACCCCTAAAAGTCCCAAAAAGAGCATGTTTGACTAAAAAATGAATTTTGTCCGTTTCGGACGAAAAGTACAAGTTTTTTTCGAGTGGAAACGTCCTTCAAAGCAAAACATCCCCAAAGGGGAGAAGAAGACCAAGTTTGACCCAAAAATTAAACCGCGACCTTTCAGGACGAAAAATACCACTTTTTCGGGTGGAAACTGCCATCAGAGCAAAATGCTCCCGAAAGGCCCAAAAATGCCAAGTTTGATAAGAAAATTCAGCTGTGTCCATTTCGGACAAAAAATACAACTTTGTTTTGGGATAATACGGCTTGCAGAGGTAAACGCCCCCGAAAGGCAAAAAACGATCAAGTTTGAGTAGAAAATTAAACTGCGTCCTTCTTGCACAAAAATTACCATTTTTTTGAGTGAAAACGTCATTCGAAGCAAAACACTCCCAAAAGGTACATAAAGAAAAAGTTTGACTCGATAATTAAACCGCGACCTTTCGGCATGAAAAATACCACCTTTTGTGTTGGAATCGACCTTCGTAGAGAAACGCCTCCAAAAGGCCCAATGACGCTAAGTTTGACTAGAAAATTCAACTGCATCCGTTCTGGACGAAAAATATCACCTTTTTTGTGTGGAAAAGGTCATCGCATTTAAGCACCCCAAAAAGACCAAGTTTGATAAAAAAAAAAAAAAAAAAAAAAATGAACTGTGTCCGCCGTGGAAGAAAAATACATTCTTTCTGAGTGAAAACGTCCTTCAAAGCAAAACGCCCCCAAAAGGAACAAAAAGTCCAAATTTGACCCAAAAATTAAACAGCGACATTTTGGGACGAAGATTACCACTTTTTGGGGTGGAAACAACAGCCTTCCAAGCAAAACGCCAGCAAAAGGCCCAAAAACGTAGAGTTTGACAAGAAAATTCAACTGTGTCCGTTTCGGAGAAAAAATACCGTTTTTTTGGGGATAAAACGCCCTTCAGCGCAAATCTCCCCCAAGAGGCAAAAAAAAAAAAAAAAAACAGTGTCTGACAAGAGAAAATTCAACTGCGTCTGTTTTGGGCGAAAATTACAACTTTTTGGAGTTGAAATGTCCTAGAAAGCAAGATGGCCCCGAAAAGGGACAAGCTGACCAAGTTTGAACCGAAAATTAAACTGCAACCTTTCGAGACGAAAAATACCACTTTTCGGGGGTGGAAACGGCCTTGAAAGAAAAACGCCCCCAAAAGGCCCATTAACGCCAAGTTTGAAAGGAAAAAAAAATCAACAGTGTCTGTTTCGGACGAAAATTACCACTTTTTTTAGTGGAAACGTCCTTCAAAGCAAAACACCCCCAAAAGGTACGAAAAGACAAAGTTTGACCCGATAATTAAACTGCGACCTTTCGGCATGAAAAATACCAATTTTTGTGTTGGAATCGGCCTTCGTTGAGAAACGCCTCCGAAAGGCCCATTGACGATAAGTTTGACTAGAAAATTCAACAGAGTATGTTTCGGACGAAAAATATAACTTTTTTGGGATAAAATGGCCTCAGAGCAAAACGGCCCTAAGATGCGGAAGAAGGCCGGTTTTTACTAGAAAATTCAACTGCGTCCGTTTTGAATTAAAAATACCTGTTTTTCGGATGGCACGGCCTTCGGAGCTGAACACCCCTAAAAGTCCCAAAAAGAGCATGTTTGACTAAAAAATGAATTTTGTCCGTTTCGGACGAAAAGTACAAGTTTTTTTCGAGTGGAAACGTCCTTCAAAGCAAAACATCCCCAAAGGGGAGAAGAAGACCAAGTTTGACCCAAAAATTAAACCGCGACCTTTCAGGACGAAAAATACCACTTTTTCGGGTGGAAACTGCCATCAGAGCAAAATGCTCCCGAAAGGCCCAAAAATGCCAAGTTTGATAAGAAAATTCAGCTGTGTCCATTTCGGACAAAAAATACAACTTTGTTTTGGGATAATACGGCTTGCAGAGGTAAACGCCCCCGAAAGGCAAAAAACGATCAAGTTTGAGTAGAAAATTAAACTGCGTCCTTCTTGCACAAAAATTACCATTTTTTTGAGTGAAAACGTCATTCGAAGCAAAGCACTCCCAAAAGGTACATAAAGAAAAAGTTTGACTCGATAATTAAACCGCGACCTTTCGGCATGAAAAATACCACCTTTTGTGTTGGAATCGACCTTCGTAGAGAAACGCCTCCAAAAGGCCCAATGACGCTAAGTTTGACTAGAAAATTCAACTGCATCCGTTCTGGACGAAAAATATCACCTTTTTTGTGTGGAAAAGGTCATCGCATTTAAGCACCCCAAAAAGACCAAGTTTGATAAAAAAAAAAAAAAAAAAAAAAAAAAAAAAAAAAAAAAAAAAGAATTGTGTCCGCCGTGGAAGAAAAATACATTCTTTCTGAGTGAAAACGCCCTTCAAAGCAAAATGCCCCCAAAAGGAACGAAAAGTTCAAATTTGACCCAAAAATTAAATAGCGACCTTTTGGGACGAAGATTACCACTTTTTGGGGTGGAAACAACAGCCTTCCAAGCAAAACGCCAGCAAAAGGCCCAAAAACGTAGAGTTTGACAAGAAAATTCAACTGTGTCCGTTTCGGAGAAAAAATACCGTTTTTTTGGGGATAAAACGCCCTTCAGCGCAAATCTCCCCCAAGAGGCAAAAAAAAAAAAAAAAACAGTGTCTGAAAAGAGAAAATTCAACTGCGTCTGTTTTGGGCGAAAATTACAACTTTTTGGAGTTGAAATGTCCTAGAAAGCAAGATGGCCCCGAAAAGGGACAAGCTGACCAAGTTTGAACCGAAAATTAAACTGCAACCTTTCGAGACGAAAAATACCACTTTTCGGGGGTGGAAACGGCCTTGAAAGAAAAACGCCCCCAAAAGGCCCATTAACGCCAAGTTTGAAAGGAAAAAAAAAATCAACAGTGTCTGTTTCGGACGAAAATTACTACTTTTTTTTAGTGGAAACGTCCTTCAAAGCAAAACACCCCCAAAAGGTACGAAAAGACAAAGTTTGACCCGATAATTAAACTGCGACCTTTCGGCATGAAAAATACCAATTTTTGTGTTGGAATCGGCCTTCGTTGAGAAACGCCTCCGAAAGGCCCATTGACGATAAGTTTGACTAGAAAATTCAACTTTTTGGAGTTGAAATGTCCTAGAAAGCAAGATGGCCCCGAAAAGGGACAAGCTGACCAAGTTTGAACCGAAAATTAAACTGCAACCTTTCGAGACGAAAAATTCCACTTTTCGGGGGTGGAAACGGCCTTGAAAGAAAAACGCCCCCAAAAGGCCCATTAACGCCAAGTTTGAAAGGAAAAAAAAAATCAACAGTGTCTGTTTCGGACGAAAATTACCACTTTTTTTAGTGGAAACGTCCTTCAAAGCAAAACACCCCCAAAAGGTACGAAAAGACAAAGTTTGACCCGATAATTAAACTGCGACCTTTCGGCATGAAAAATACCAATTTTTGTGTTGGAATCGGCCTTCGTTGAGAAACGCCTCCGAAAGGCCCATTGACGATAAGTTTGACTAGAAAATTCAACAGAGTATGTTTCGGACGAAAAATATAACTTTTTTGGGATAAAATGGCCTCAGAGCAAAACGGCCCTAAGATGCGGAAGAAGGCCGGTTTTTACTAGAAAATTCAACTGCGTCCGTTTTGAATTAAAAATACCTGTTTTTTGGATGGCACGGCCTTCGGAGCTGAACACCCCTAAAAGTCCCAAAAAGAGCATGTTTGACTAAAAAATGAATTTTGTCCGTTTCGGACGAAAAGTACAAGTTTTTTTTGAGTGGAAACGTCCTTCAAAGCAAAACATCCCCAAAGGGGAGAAGAAGACCAAGTTTGACCCAAAAATTAAACCGCGACCTTTCAGGATGAAAAATACCACTTTTTCGGGTGGAAACTGCCATCAGAGCAAAATGCTCCCGAAAGGCCCAAAAATGCCAAGTTTGATAAGAAAATTCAGCTGTGTCCATTTCGGACAAAAAATACAACTTTGTTTTGGGATAATACGGCTTGCAGAGGTAAACGCCCCCCAAAGGCAAAAAACGATCAAGTTTTAGTAGAAAATTAAACTGCGTCCTTTTTGCACAAAAATTACCACTTTTTTGAGTGAAAACGTCATTCGAAGCAAAACACTCCCAAAAGGTACAAAAAGAAAAAGTTTGACTCGATAATTAAACCGCGACCCTTCGGCATGAAAAATACCACCTTTTGTGTTGGAATCGACCTTCGTAGAGAAACGCCTCCAAAAGGCCCAATGACGCTAAGTTTGACTAGAAAATTCAACTGCATCCGTTCTGGACGAAAAATATCACCTTTTTTGTGTGGAAAAGGTCATCGCATTTAAGCACCCCAAAAAGACCAAGTTTGATACAAAAAAAAAAAAAAAAAAAATGAACTGTGTCCGCCGTGGAAGAAAAATACATTCTTTCTGAGTGAAAACGTCCTTCAAAGCAAAACGCACCCAAAAGGAGCAAAAAGTCCAAATTTGACCCAAAAATTAAACAGCGACCTTTTGGGACGAAGATTACCACTTTTTGGGGTGGAAACAACAGCCTTCCAAGCAAAACGCCAGCAAAAGGCCCAAAAACATAGAGTTTGACAAGAAAATTCAACTGTGTCCGTTTCGGAGAAAAAATACCGTTTTTTTGGGGATAAAACGCCCTTCAGCGCAAATCTCCCCCAAGAGGCAAAAAAAAAAAAAAAACAGTGTCTGAAAAGAGTAAATTCAACTGCGTCTGTTTTGGGCGAAAATTACAACTTTTTGGAGTTGAAATGTCCTAGAAAGCAAGATGGCCCCGAAAAGGGACAAGCTGACCAAGTTTGAACCGAAAATTAAACTGCAACCTTTCGAGACGAAAAATACCACTTTTCGGGGGTGGAAACGGCCTTGAAAGAAAAACGCCCCCAAAAGGCCCATTAACGCCAAGTTTGAAAGGAAAAAAAAAATCAACAGTGTCTGTTTCGGACGAAAATTACCACTTTTTTTAGTGGAAACGTCCTTCAAAGCAAAACACCCCCAAAAGGTACGAAAAGACAAAGTTTGACCCGATAATTAAGCTGCGACCTTTCGGCATGAAAAATACCAATTTTTGTGTTGGAATCGGCCTTCGTTGAGAAACACCTCCGAAAGGCCCATTGACGATAAGTTTGACTAGCAAATTCAACAGAGTATGTTTCGGACGAAAAATATAACTTTTTTGGGATAAAATGGCCTCAGAGCAAAACGGCCCTAAGATGCAGAAGAAGGCCGATTTTTACTAGAAAATTCAACTGCGTCCGTTTTGAATTAAAAATACCTGTTTTTCGGATGGCACGGCCTTCGGAGCTGAACACCCCTAAAAGTCCCAAAAAGAGCTTGTTTGACTAAAAAATGAATTTTGTCCGTTTCGGACGAAAAGTACAAGTTTTTTTCGAGTGGAAACGTCCTTCAAAGCAAAACATCCCCAAAGGGGAGAAGAAGACCAAGTTTGACCCAAAAATTAAACCGCGACCTTTCAGGACGAAAAATACCACTTTTTCGGGTGGAAACTGCCATCAGAGCAAAATGCTCCCGAAAGGCCCAAAAATGCCAAGTTTGATAAGAAAATTCAGCTGTGTCCATTTCGGACAAAAAATACAACTTTGTTTTGGGATAATACGGCTTGCAGAGGTAAACGCCCCCCAAAGGCAAAAAACGATCAAGTTTGAGTAGAAAATTAAACTGCGTCCTTTTTGCACAAAAATTACCACTTTTTTGAGTGAAAACGTCATTCGAAGCTGATGAGAACCAACGTGCACCAATAAAGGATCCGCTGCATGTTCCAATTAGGCCTATTACGAGGGCAAGATCCAAGAAGATCAAAGACGCACTTAATGGGCTAATTCAAGATATATGGGATGAATCTAAAGTCGTAATGCCCAAGTTAGGCCCAAATGGCAATCAAGGCCTAATCCATCTCATAAAGGCGAGCAAATGGGCTTAGTCATGAACTTAAATGGGCCAAAACATGAGACCCACGAAATTCTACTTATTTATTTTAGTTTATATCATTTTGTAAGACATCAATGCCAATTAGTATTTTTATTTTCTAGTATTGATATTGTAATAAGTTTGAAAGGCATCTAGGACTTTTGTTCTTGTAGCCTCCCCCTAGGTGTGAAAGGTCACCCACTATCTATAGTAGGGTGTGCTAAAGTTGAAGACTTCTTGTGTGAAAAGGACAACCCTAGGTGTGAAAGACCGCCCCCTATCTAAGGTAGGGTGTGCTTGACCACCCACTAGCCTAGGCTCTCCTTTGTGTTGGTTGCCTATTTAAGAGAGTTGTATTCCATGGGAAAAACACATTACTTGAATAATATATCAGATTGAGAGAGTTTTCTCTTGAGTTCTTCATAGAACTTTTCTTTGAACTTATCAAGAATTTCTTGTGGCGTTCAAACTCTATAACTTCGGTTCGTGATTCCATTATAATCTTTGGGTCGAGGTTTGTTATTTTATACCTTTGGTTCGCGTTTCATTCATAAACGTTGGGTCAAGGTTTCTATCAAACATTCTGTATTTTTCTTTCTTTTCATTTATAAATCCAGATTTTAGATTGATCCTAGCAAAGACACCATAAATTGGTTTGGGGTCTCACTAATTCTTGGTGAGGTTCGCATCATTTGGTAATCAGAGCACAGTTCTAAAATCAGGTTTGATCTATCCTTGTTTTTCATTAATTAGTTTCTTTTATTTCATCTTCAATTCTATTCAGATCTTGTTTAAGTCTTCAATTCTGTTCAGATCTCGTTTACGATAAGTTTGACTAGAAAATTCAACAGAGTATGTTTCGGACGAAAAATATAACTTTTTTGGGATAAAATGGCCTCAGAGCAAAACGGCCCTAAGATGCAGAAGAAGGCCGGTTTTTACTAGAAAATTCAACTGCGTCCGTTTTGAATTAAAAATACCTGTTTTTCGGATGGCACGGCCTTCGGAGCTGAACACCCCTAAAAGTCCCAAAAAGAGCATGTTTGACTAAAAAATGAATTTTGTCCGTTTCGGACGAAAAGTACAAGTTTTTTTTGAGTGGAAACGTCCTTCAAAGCAAAACATCCCCAAAGGGGAGAAGAAGACCAAGTTTGACCCAAAAATTAAACCGCGACCTTTCAGGATGAAAAATACCACTTTTTCGGGTGGAAACTGCCATCAGAGCAAAATGCTCCCGAAAGGCCCAAAAATGCCAAGTTTGATAAGAAAATTCAGCTGTGTCCATTTCGGACAAAAAATACAACTTTGTTTTGGGATAATA
>JAENRU010000209.1:0-20000 GCA_016647705.1 Eucommia ulmoides | reverse complement strand
TTTAATATCACGGTTACGAGTTTGGGTTTCAGTTTTACCTTTGTTGGCATTGGGCACATCATCTCTCCTTTTTGGTGGTTCGGTTTTGGACTTTGAAACAACCCCTTCATCTTTCCTCCCATTCGGCCTCCATGAAATAGAGGAGCCCGAGTTTTGAAATGACCGAGTTCCCTTCCTTTTAAGTTGTCGTTCCACCTTTATTTCCATGTGCACCATGTCCTCCAACTCCACATAGTGTTGCAACTCCACTACGTTGGCAATCTCCCGATTCAGCCCATTCAAGAACCTTGCCATTGTGGCTTCTCTGTCCTCCTCGATATTAGCCCGAATCATGGCGATCTCCATCTCCTTGAAGTAATCATCCACGCTCCGATAGCCTTGAGTAAGACTTTGTAACTTCTGGTATAAGTCCCTATAGTAGTGGCTAGGGACAAACCTCCTCCTCATGATGGCCTTCATTTCCGTCCACGACTCGATTGGCCTCTCATGGTTTCTCCTTCTGTTCATCACAAGCTGATCCCACCATATTATAGCATAATCAACAAATTCAATTACAGCAAGTTTTACCTTTTTCTCCTCGGAGTAATTGTGGCACTCAAAAATCAACTCCACCTTCTTCTCCCACTCCAAGTAAGCTTCAGGGTCATTTTTCCCTTGGAACGACGGTATCTTCATTTTTATGTTCCCAAGGTTTCGGTCAAGCCCATCTCGCCATCTTGGATCTTTACGGAAAACTCTACCACGCCTTTTTGCCCTTGGCATGAACCAACCCTCACCGTTCAATGAAGATTGCTCTTCATCATTTTCGAACTCATCCTCGTGGTCACCATCAGAATTTTCCACGTAGGCACGCCTTTCTTGCCTTCTTCTAGCATTTGGGACTCCTTGGGGCTGCCCCTCACGCCAAGCGGCAATAGCAGCGTCTTGCTTATCCATCCGATCCCGCATTTCATTAAACACCACATTTATGCATTCAAATTGTTGTTGCATAGCCTGCAACATGGTGTTCGTCACTTCCCCTCCTTCATTGTTTGATGTGTTACCCCTGGAAGACATATCTTGAAAATAGAAATATTAGAGAATAAGTCCTCACACACTCCCTCACGTGTTTGCACTCAAAGTATGTTACTCACACTCTCTCGCCTTTTTCCACTCGTAGCTTCCTCTTTTAGTTCTTTATTGAACTTAACCTATCTCAATTAGAATTTCTCGCAACAATCCAAACTCTGTGATTCACTTCACTAAGAATGAAATTTAGGAAAGAAAACAAAATGAACAAGGACAACACAAAGGATAAGTTATGGAATCGATCAAGAAGAATATGCTCTCTTTTTGGCTGCAGGATTTTCGTTTTTTTTTTTTTTTTTGTTTCTGTTTCTATTTTTTTTTTTTTTTTTTGGCTGCAGGATTTTCGTTTTTTTTTTTAAATGATGATGACAATAACCTTAAATAATATCTAACAAATTTGAAGACTTTAAACGAGATCTGAACAGATTTGAAAACTTAACAAGATCTGAACAGAATTGAAGTTTTAAACGAGATCGGAACAGAATTAAAGACTTAAACAAGATCTGAATAGAATTGAAGATGAAATAAAAGAAACTAATTAATGAAAAACAAGGATAGATCAAACCTGATTTTAGAACCGAGCGCTGATACCAAATGATGCGAACCTCACCAAGAATTAGTGAGACCCGAAACCAATTTATGGTGTCTTTGATAGAAACCTTGACCCAACGTTTATGAATGAAACGCGAACCAAAGGTATAAAAATAACAAACCTCGACCCAAAGATTATAATGGAATCACGAACCG
Organism: Eucommia ulmoides; assembly: GCA_016647705.1. Taxonomy (NCBI): domain Eukaryota; kingdom Viridiplantae; phylum Streptophyta; class Magnoliopsida; order Garryales; family Eucommiaceae; genus Eucommia; species Eucommia ulmoides. Next base: position 18,185 of record JAENRU010000209.1, on the reverse strand, counting down.
AAGTTATAGAGTTTGAACGCCACAAGAAATTCTTGATAAGTTCAAAGAAAAGTTCTATGAAGAACTCAAGAGAAAACTCTCTCAATCTGATATATTATTCAAGTAATGTGTTTTTCCCATGAAATACAACTCTCTTAAATAGGCAACCAACACAAAGGAGAGCCTAGGCTAGTGGGTGGTCAAGCACACCCTACCTTACATAGGGGGCGGTCTTTCACACCTAGGGTTGTCCTTTTCACACAAGAAGTCTTCAACTTTAGCACACCCTACTATAGATAGTGGGTGGCCTTTCACACCTAGGGGGAGGCTACAAGAACAAAAGTCCTAGATGCCTTTAAAACTTATTACAATATCAATACTAGAAAATAAAAATACTAATTGGCATTGATGTCTTACAAAATGATATAAACTAAAATAAATAAGTAGAATTTCGTGGGTCTCATGTTTTGGCCCATTTAAGTTCATGACTAAGCCCATTTGCTTGCCTTTATGAGATGGATTAGGCCTTGATTTCCATTTGGGCCTAACTTGGGCATTATGACTTTAGATTCAGCCCATATATCTTGAATTAGCCCATTAAGTGCTTCTTTGATCTTCTTGGATCTTGCCCTCGAAATAGGCCCAATTGGAATATGCAGCGGATCCTTTGTTGGTGCACGTTGGTTCTCATCAGTCCGTTTCGGAGAAAAAATACCGTTTTTTTGGGGATAACACGCCCTTCAGCGCAAATCTCCCCCAAGAGGCAAAAAAAAAAAAAAAAAAACAGTGTCTGAAAAGACAAAATTCAACTGCGTCTGTTTTGGGCGAAAATTACAACTTTTTGGAGTTGAAATGTCCTAGAAAGCAAGATGGCCCCGAAAAGGGACAAGCTGACCAAGTTTGAACCGAAAATTAAACTGCAACCTTTCGAGACGAAAAATACCACTTTTCGGGGGTGGAAACGGCCTTGAAAGAAAAACGCCCCCAAAAGGCCTATTAACGCCAAGTTTGAAAGGAAAAAAAAATCAACAATGTCTGTTTCGGACGAAAATTACCACTTTTTTTAGTGGAAACGTCCTTCAAAGCAAAACACCCCCAAAAGGTACAAAAAGACAAAGTTTGACCCGATAATTAAACTGCGACCTTTCGGCATGAAAAATACCAATTTTTGTGTTGGAATCGGCCTTCGTTGAGAAACGCCTCCGAAAGGCCCATTGACGATAAGTTTGACTAGAAAATTCAACAGAGTATGTTTCGGACGAAAAATATAACTTTTTTGGGATAAAATGGCCTCAGAGCAAAACGGCCCTAAGATGCAGAAGAAGGCCGGTTTTTACTAGAAAATTCAACTGCGTCCGTTTTGAATTAAAAATACCTGTTTTTCGAATGGCACGGCCTTCGGAGCTGAACACCCCTAAAAGTCCCAAAAAGAGCTTGTTTGACTAAAAAATGAATTTTGTCCGTTTCGGACGAAAAGTACAAGTTTTTTTCGAGTGGAAACGTCCTTCAAAGCAAAACATCCCCAAAGGGGAGAAGAAGACCAAGTTTGACCCAAAAATTAAACCGCGACCTTTCAGGACGAAAAATACCACTTTTTCGGGTGGAAACTGCCATCAGAGCAAAATGCTCCCGAAAGGCCCAAAAATGCCAAGTTTGATAAGAAAATTCAGCTGTGTCCATTTCGGACAAAAAATACAACTTTGTTTTGGGATAATACGGCTTGCAGAGGTAAACGCCCCCCAAAGGCAAAAAACGATCAAGTTTGAGTAGAAAATTAAACTGCGTCCTTTTTGCACAAAAATTACCACTTTTTTGAGTGAAAACGTCATTCGAAGCTGATGAGAACCAACGTGCACCAACAAATGATCCGCTGCATGTTCCAATTGGGCCTATTACGAGGGCAAGATCCAAGAAGATCAAAGACGCACTTAATGGGCTAATTCAAGATATATGGGATGAATCTAAAGTCGTAATGCCCAAGTTAGGCCCAAATGGCAATCAAGGCCTAATCCATCTCATAAAGGCAAGCAAATGGGCTTAGTCATGAACTTAAATGGGCCAAAACATGAGACCCACGAAATTCTACTTATTTATTTTAGTTTATATCATTTTGTAAGACATCAATGCCAATTAGTATTTTTATTTTCTAGTATTGATATTGTAATAAGTTTGAAAGGCATCTAGGACTTTTGTTCTTGTAGCCTCCCCCTAGGTGTGAAAGGTCACCCACTATCTATAGTAGGGTGTGCTAAAGTTGAAGACTTCTTGTGTGAAAAGGACAACCCTAGGTGTGAAAGACCGCCCCCTATCTAAGGTAGGGTGTGCTTGACCACCCACTAGCCTAGGCTCTCCTTTGTGTTGGTTGCCTATTTAAGAGAGTTGTATTCCATGGGAAAAACACATTACTTGAATAATATATCAGATTGAGAGAGTTTTCTCTTGAGTTCTTCATAGAACTTTTCTTTGAACTTATCAAGAATTTCTTGTGGCGTTCAAACTCTATAACTTCGGTTCGTGATTCCATTATAATCTTTGGGTCGAGGTTTGTTATTTTATACCTTTGGTTCGCGTTTCATTCATAAACGTTGGGTCAAGGTTTCTATCAAACATTCTGTATTTTTCTTTCTTTTCATTTATAAATCCAGATTTTAGATTGATCCTAGCAAATACACCATAAATTGGTTTGGGGTCTCACTAATTCTTGGTGAGGTTCGCATCATTTGGTAATCAGAGCACAGTTCTAAAATCAGGTTTGATCTATCCTTGTTTTTCATTAATTAGTTTCTTTTATTTCATCTTCAATTCTATTCAGATCTTGTTTAAGTCTTCAATTCTGTTCAGATCTCGTTTACGATAAGTTTGACTAGAAAATTCAACAGAGTATGTTTCGGACGAAAAATATAACTTTTTTGGGATAAAATGGCCTCAGAGCAAAACGGCCCTAAGATGCAGAAGAAGGCCGGTTTTTACTAGAAAATTCAACTGCGTCCGTTTTGAATTAAAAATACCTGTTTTTCGGATGGCACGGCCTTCGGAGCTGAACACCCCTAAAAGTCCCAAAAAGAGCTTGTTTGACTAAAAAATGAATTTTGTCCGTTTCGGACGAAAAGTACAAGTTTTTTTCGAGTGGAAACGTCCTTCAAAGCAAAACATCCCCAAAGGGGAGAAGAAGACCAAGTTTGACCCAAAAATTAAACCGCGACCTTTCAGGACGAAAAATACCACTTTTTCGGGTGGAAACTGCCATCAGAGCAAAATGCTCCCGAAAGGCCCAAAAATGCCAAGTTTGATAAGAAAATTCAGCTGTGTCCATTTCGGACAAAAAATACAACTTTGTTTTGGGATAATACGGCTTGCAGAGGTAAACGCCCCCCAAAGGCAAAAAACGATCAAGTTTGAGTAGAAAATTAAACTGCGTCCTTTTTGCACAAAAATTACCACTTTTTTGAGTGAAAACGTCATTCGAAGCTGATGAGAACCAACGTGCACCAACAAATGATCCGCTGCATGTTCCAATTGGGCCTATTACGAGGGCAAGATCCAAGAAGATCAAAGACGCACTTAATGGGCTAATTCAAGATATATGGGATGAATCTAAAGTCGTAATGCCCAAGTTAGGCCCAAATGGCAATCAAGGCCTAATCCATCTCATAAAGGCAAGCAAATGGGCTTAGTCATGAACTTAAATGGGCCAAAACATGAGACCCACGAAATTCTACTTATTTATTTTAGTTTATATCATTTTGTAAGACATCAATGCCAATTAGTATTTTTATTTTCTAGTATTGATATTGTAATAAGTTTGAAAGGCATCTAGGACTTTTGTTCTTGTAGCCTCCCCCTAGGTGTGAAAGGTCACCCACTATCTATAGTAGGGTGTGCTAAAGTTGAAGACTTCTTGTGTGAAAAGGACAACCCTAGGTGTGAAAGACCGCCCCCTATCTAAGGTAGGGTGTGCTTGACCACCCACTAGCCTAGGCTCTCCTTTGTGTTGGTTGCCTATTTAAGAGAGTTGTATTCCATGGGAAAAACACATTACTTGAATAATATATCAGATTGAGAGAGTTTTCTCTTGAGTTCTTCATAGAACTTTTCTTTGAACTTATCAAGAATTTCTTGTGGCGTTCAAACTCTATAACTTCGGTTCGTGATTCCATTATAATCTTTGGGTCGAGGTTTGTTATTTTATACCTTTGGTTCGCGTTTCATTCATAAACGTTGGGTCAAGGTTTCTATCAAACATTCTGTATTTTTCTTTCTTTTCATTTATAAATCCAGATTTTAGATTGATCCTAGCAAATACACCATAAATTGGTTTGGGGTCTCACTAATTCTTGGTGAGGTTCGCATCATTTGGTAATCAGAGCACAGTTCTAAAATCAGGTTTGATCTATCCTTGTTTTTCATTAATTAGTTTCTTTTATTTCATCTTCAATTCTATTCAGATCTTGTTTAAGTCTTCAATTCTGTTCAGATCTCGTTTACGATAAGTTTGACTAGAAAATTCAACAGAGTATGTTTCGGACGAAAAATATAACTTTTTTGGGATAAAATGGCCTCAGAGCAAAACGGCCCTAAGATGCAGAAGAAGGCCGGTTTTTACTAGAAAATTCAACTGCGTCCGTTTTGAATTAAAAATACCTGTTTTTCGGATGGCACGGCCTTCGGAGCTGAACACCCCTAAAAGTCCCAAAAAGAGCTTGTTTGACTAAAAAATGAATTTTGTCCGTTTCGGACGAAAAGTACAAGTTTTTTTCGAGTAGAAACGTCCTTCAAAGCAAAACATCCCCAAAGGGGAGAAGAAGACCAAGTTTGACCCAAAAATTAAACCGCGACCTTTCAGGACGAAAAATACCACTTTTTCGAGTGGAAACTGCCATCAGAGCAAAATGCTCCCGAAAGGCCCAAAAATGCCAAGTTTGATAAGAAAATTCAGCTGTGTCCATTTCGGACCAAAAATACAACTTTGTTTTGGGATAATACGGCTTGCAGAGGTAAACGCCCCCCAAAGGCAAAAAACGATCAAGTTTTAGTAGCAAATTAAACTGCATCCTTTTTGCACAAAAATTACCACTTTTTTGAGTGAAAACGTCATTCGAAGCAAAACACTCCCAAAAGGTACAAAAAGAAAAAGTTTGACTCGATAATTAAACCGCGACCTTTCGGCATGAAAAATACCACCTTTTGTGTTGGAATCGACCTTCGTAGAGAAACGCCTCCAAAAGGCCCAATGACGCTAAGTTTGACTAGAAAATTCAACTGCATCCGTTCTGGACGAAAAATATCACCTTTTTTGTGTGGAAAAGGTCATCGCATTTAAGCACCCCAAAAAGACCAAGTTTTATAAAAAAATAAAATAAAAATGAACTGTGTCCGCCGTGGAAGAAAAATACATTCTTTCAGAGTGAAAACGTCCTTCAAAGCGAAACGCCCCCAAAAGGAGCAAAAAGTCCAAATTTGACCCAAAAATTAAACAGCGACCTTTTGGGACGAAGATTACCACTTTTTGGGGTGGAAACAACAGCCTTCCAAGCAAAACGCCAGCAAAAGGCCCAAAAACGTAGAGTTTGACAAGAAAATTCAACTGTGTCCGTTTCGGAGAAAAAATACCGTTTTTTTGGGGATAAAACGCCCTTCAGCGCAAATCTCCCCCAAGAGGCAAAAAAAAAAAAAAAAAACAGTGTCTGAAAAGAGAAAATTCAACTGCGTCTGTTTTGGGCGAAAATTACAACTTTTTGGAGTTGAAATGTCCTAGAAAGCAAGATGGCCCCGAAAAGGGACAAGCTGACCAAGTTTGAACCGAAAATTAAACTGCAACCTTTCGAGACGAAAAATACCACTTTTCGGGGGTGGAAACGGCCTTGAAAGAAAAACGCCCCCAAAAGGCCCATTAACGCCAAGTTTGAAAGGAAAAAAAAAATCAACAGTGTCTGTTTCGGACGAAAATTACCACTTTTTTTAGTGGAAACGTCCTTCAAAGCAAACCGCCCCCAAAAGGTTGAAAAAGACAAAGTTTGACCCGATAATTAAACTGCGACCTTTCGGCATGAAAAATACCAATTTTTGTGTTGGAATCGGCCTTCGTTGAGAAACGCCTCCGAAAGGCCCATTGACGATAAGTTTGACTAGAAAATTCAACAGAGTATGTTTCGGATGAAAAATATAACTTTTTTGGGATAAAATGGCCTCAGAGCAAAACGACCCTAAGATGTAGAAGAAGGCCGGTTTTTACTAGAAAATTCAACTGCGTCCGTTTTGAATTAAAAATACCTGTTTTTCGGATGGCACGGCCTTCGGAGCTGAACACCCCTGAAAGTCCCAAAAAGAGCATGTTTGACTAAAAAATGAATTTTGTCCGTTTCGGACGAAAAGTACAAGTTTTGTTTGAGTGGAAACGTCCTTCAAAGCAAAAACATCCCCAAAGGGGAGAAGAAGACCAAGTTTGACCCAAAAATTAAACCGCGACCTTTCAGGATGAAAAATACCACTTTTTCGGGTGGAAACTCCCATCAGAGCAAAATGCTCCCGAAAGGCCCAAAAATGCCAAGTTTGATAAGAAAATTCAGCTGTGTCCATTTCAGACAAAAAATACAACTTTGTTTTGGGATAATACGGCTTGCAGAGGTAAACGCCCCCCAAAGGCAAAAAACGATCAAGTTTTAGTAGAAAATTAAACTGCGTCCTTTTTGCACAAAAATTACCACTTTTTTGAGTGAAAACGTCATTCGAAGCAAAACACTCCCAAAAGGTACAAAAAGAAAAAGTTTGACTCGATAATTAAACCGCGACCTTTCGGCATGAAAAATACCACCTTTTGTGTTGGAATCGACCTTCGTAGAGAAACGCCTCCAAAAGGCCCAATGACGCTAAGTTTGACTAGAAAATTCAACTGCATCTGTTCTGGACGAAAAATATCACCTTTTTTGTGTGGAAAAGGTCATCGCATTTAAGCACCCCAAAAAGACCAAGTTTGATAAAAAAATAAAATAAAAATGAACTGTGTCCGCCGTGGAAGAAAAATACATTCTTTCAGAGTGAAAACGTCCTTCAAAGCGAAACGCACCCAAAAGGAGCAAAAAGTCCAAATTTGACCCAAAAATTAAACAGCGACCTTTTGGGACGAAGATTACCACTTTTTGGGGTGGAAACAACAGCCTTCCAAGCAAAACGCCAGCAAAAGGCCCAAAAACGTAGAGTTTGACAAGAAAATTCAACTGTGTCCGTTTCGGAGAAAAAATACCCTTTTTTTGGGGATAAAACGCCCTTCAGCGCAAATCTCCCCCAAGAGGCAAAAAAAAAAAAAAAAAAACAGTGTCTGACAAGAGAAAATTCAACTACGTCTGTTTTGGGCGAAAATTACAACTTTTTGGAGTTGAAATGTCCTAGAAAGCAAGATGGCCCCAAAAAGGGACAAGCTGACCAAGTTTGAACCGAAAATTAAACTGCAACCTTTCAAGACGAAAAATACCACTTTTCGGGGATGGAAACGGCGTTGAAAGAAAAACGCCCCCAAAAGGCCCATTAACGCCCAGTTTGAGAAGAAAATTAAACTGCGTACTTTCTGGACCAAAATTACCACTTTTTTTAGTGGAAACGTCCTTCAAAGCAAAACACCCCCAAAAGGTACAAAAAGACAAAGTTTGACCCGATAATTAAACTGCGACCTTTCGGCATGAAAAATACCAATTTTTGTGTTGGAATCGGCCTTCGTTGAGAAACGCCTCCGAAAGGCCCATTGACGATAAGTTTGACTAGAAAATTCAACAGAGTATGTTTCGGATGAAAAATATAACTTTTTTGGGATAAAACGGCCTCAGAGCAAAACGGCCCTAAGATGCAGAAGAAGGCCGGTTTTTACTAGAAAATTCAACTGCGTCCGTTTTGAATTAAAAATACCTGTTTTTTGGATGGCACGGCCTTCGGAGCTGAACACCCCTAAAAGTCCCAAAAAGAGCTTGTTTGACTAAAAAATGAATTTTGTCCGTTTCGGACGAAAAGTACAAGTTTTTTTCGAGTGGAAACGTCGTTCAAAGCAAAACATCCCCAAAGGGGAGAAGAAGACCAAGTTTGACCCAAAAATTAAACCGCGACCTTTCAGGACGAAAAATACCACTTTTTCGAGTGGAAACTGCCATCAGAGCAAAATGCTCCCGAAAGGCCCAAAAATGCCAAGTTTGATAAGAAAATACAGCTGTGTCCATTTCGAACAAAAAATACAACTTTGTTTTGGGATAATACGGCTTGCAGAGGTAAACGCCCCCCAAAGGCAAAAAACGATCAAGTTTGAGTAGAAAATTAAACTGCATCCTTTTTGCACAAAAATTACAACTTTTTTGAGTGAAAACGTCATTCGAAGCAAAACACTCCCAAAAGGTACAAAAAGAAAAAGTTTGACTCGATAATTAAACCGCGACCTTTCGGCATGAAAAATACTACCTTTTGTGTTGGAATCAACCTTCGTAGAGAAACGCCTCCAAAAGGCCCAATGACGCTAAGTTTGACTAGAAAATTCAACTGCATCCGTTCTGTACGAAAAATATCACCTTTTTTGTGTGGAAAAGGTCATCGCATTTAAGCACCCCAAAAAGACCAAGTTTGAAAAAAAAAAATAAAATGAACTGTGTCCGCCGTGGAAGAAAAATACATTCTTTCTGAGTGAAAACGTCCTTCAAAGCAAAACGCCCCCAAAAGGAACACAAAGTCCAAATTTGACCCAAAAATTAAACAGCGACCTTTTGGGACGAAGATTACCACTTTTTGGGGTGGAAACAACAGCCTTCCAAGCAAAACGCCAGCAAAAGGCCCAAAAACGTAGAGTTTGACAAGAAAATTCAACTCTGTCCGTTTCGGAGAAAAAATTACCCTTTTTTTGGGGATAAAACGCCCTTCAGCGCAAATCTCCCCCAAGAGGCAAAAAAAAAAAAAAAAAAAACAGTGTCTGACAAGAGAAAATTCAACTACGTCTGTTTTGGGCGAAAATTACAACTTTTTGGAGTTGAAATATCCTAGAAAGCAAGATGGCCCCAAAAAGGGACAAGCTGACCAAGTTTGAACCGAAAATTAAACTGCAACCTTTCAAGACGAAAAATACCACTTTTCGGGGATGGAAACGGCCTTGAAAGAAAAACGCCCCCAAAAGGCCTATTAACGCCAAGTTTGAGAAGAAAATTAAACTGCGTACTTTCTGGACCAAAATTACCACTTTTTTTAGTGGAAACGTCCTTCAAAGCAAAACACTCCCAAAAGGTACATAAAGAAAAAGTTTGACTCCATAATTAAACCGCGACCTTTCGGCATGAAAAATACCACCTTTTGTGTTCGAATCGACCTTCGTATAGAAACGCCTCCAAAAGGCCCAATGACGCTAAGTTTGACTAGAAAATTCAACCGCATCCGTTCTGGACGAAAAATATCACCTTTTTTGTGTGGAAAAGGTCATCGCATTTAAGCACCCCAAAAAGACCAAGTTTGATTAAAAAAAAAAAAAAATGAACTGTGTCTGCCGTGGAAGAAAAATACATTCTTTCTGAGTGAAAACGTCCTTCAAAGCAAAACGCCCCCAAAAGGAACAAAAAGTCCAAATTTGACCCAAAAATTAAACAGCGACCTTTCTGGACGAAGATTACCACTTTTTCGGGTGAAAACAACAGCCTTCCAAGCAAAACGCCAGCAAAAGGCCCAAAAACGTAGAGTTTGACAAGAAAATTCAACTGTGTCCGTTTCGGAGAAAAAATACCGTTTTTTTGGGGGATAAAACGCCCTTCAGCGCAAATATCCCCCAAGAGGCAAAAAAAAAAAAAAAAAAAAACAGTGTCTGACAAGAGAAAATTCAACTGCGTCTGTTTTGGGCGAAAATTACAACTTTTTGGAGTTGAAATGTCCGAGAAAGAAAGATGGCCCCAAAAAGGGACAAGCTGACCAAGTTTGAACCGAAAATTAAACTGCAACCTTTCGAGACGAAAAATACCACTTTTCGGGGGGTGGAAACGGCCTTGAAAGAAAAACGCCCCCAAAAGGCCCATTAACGCCAAGTTTGAGAAGAAAATTAAACTGCGTGCTTTCTGGACCAAAATTACCACTTTTTTTTGGTGGAAACGTCCTTCAAAGCAAACCACCCCCAAAAGGTGCAAAAAGACAAAGTTTGACCCGATAATTGAACTGCGTCCTTTCGGCATGAAAAATACCAATTTTTGTGTTGGAATCGGCCTTCGTTGAGAAACGCCTCCGAAAGGCCCATTGACGATAAGTTTGAGTAGAAAATTCAACAGAGTCCGTTTCGGACGAAAAATATAACTTTTTTGGGATAAAATGGCCTCAGAGGAAAACGGCCCTAAGATGCAGAAGGAGGCCGGTTTTTACTAGAAAATTCAACTGCGTCCGTTTTGAATTAAAAATACCTGTTTTTTGGATGGCACGGCCTTCGGAGCTGAACACCCCTAAAAGTCCCAAAAAGAGCATGTTTGACTAAAAAATGAATTTTGTCCGTTTCGGACGAAAAGTACAAGTTCTTTTTGAGTGGAAACGTCCTTCAAAGCAAAACATCCCCAAAGGGGAGAAGAAGACCAAGTTTGACCCAAAAATTAAACCGCGACCTTTCAGGACGAAAAATACCACTTTTTCGGGTGGAAACTGCCATCAGAGCAAAATGCTCCCGAAAGGCCCAAAAATGCCAAGTTTGATAAGAAAATTCAGCTGTGTCCATTTCGGACAAAAAATACAACTTTGTTTCGGGATAATACGGCTTGCAGAGGTAAACGCCCCCCAAAGGCAAAAAACGATCAAGTTTGAGTAGAAAATTAAACTGCGTCCCTTTTGCACAAAAATTACCACTTTTTTGAGTGAAAACGTCATTCGAAGCAAAACACTCCAAAAAGGTACATAAAGAAAAAGTTTGACTCCATAATTAAACCGCGACCTTTCGGCATGAAAAATACCACCTTTTGTGTTCGAATCGACCTTCGTAGAGAAACGCCTCCAAAAGGCCCAATGACGCTAAGTTTGACTAGAAAATTCAACCGCATCCGTTCTGGACGAAAAATATCACCTTTTTTGTGTGGAAAAGGTCATCGCATTTAAGCACCCCAAAAAGACCAAGTTTGATAAAAAAAAAAAAAAAAAAAAATGAACTGTGTCCGCCGTGGAAGAAAAATACATTCTTTCTGAGTGAAAACGTCCTTCAAAGCAAAACGCCCCCAAAAGGAACAAAAAGTCCAAATTTGACCCAAAAATTAAACAGCGACCTTTCTGGACGAAGATTACCACTTTTTCGGGTGAAAACAACAGCCTTCCAAGCAAAACGCCAGCAAAAGGCCCAAAAACGTAGAGTTTGACAAGAAAATTCAACTGTGTCCGTTTCGGAGAAAAAATACCGTTTTTTGGGGGGATAAAACGCCCTTCAGCGCAAATATCCCCCAAGAGGCAAAAAAAAAAAAAAAAAAAAACAGTGTCTGACAAGAGAAAATTCAACTGCGTCTGTTTTGGGCGAAAATTACAACTTTTTGGAGTTGAAATGTCCGAGAAAGAAAGATGGCCCCAAAAAGGGACAAGCTGACCAAGTTTGAACCGAAAATTAAACTGCAACCTTTCGAGACGAAAAATACCACTTTTCGGGGGGTGGAAACGGCCTTGAAAGAAAAACGCCCCCAAAAGGCCCATTAACGCCAAGTTTGAGAAGAAAATTAAACTGCGTACTTTCTGGACCAAAATTACCACTTTTTTTGGTGGAAACGTCCTTCAAAGCAAACCACCCCCAAAAGGTGCAAAAAGACAAAGTTTGACCCGATAATTGAACTGCGTCCTTTCGGCATGAAAAATACCAATTTTTGTGTTGGAATCGGCCTTCGTTGAGAAACGCCTCCGAAAGGCCCATTGACGATAAGTTTGAGTAGAAAATTCAACAGAGTCCGTTTCGGACGAAAAATATAACTTTTTTGGGATAAAATGGCCTCAGAGGAAAACGGCCCTAAGATGCAGAAGGAGGCCGGTTTTTACTAGAAAATTCAACTGCGTCCGTTTTGAATTAAAAATACCTGTTTTTTGGATGGCACGGCCTTCGGAGCTGAACACCCCTAAAAGTCCCAAAAAGAGCATGTTTGACTAAAAAATGAATTTTGTCCGTTTCGGACGAAAAGTACAAGTTCTTTTTGAGTGGAAACGTCCTTCAAAGCAAAACATCCCCAAAGGGGAGAAGAAGACCAAGTTTGACCCAAAAATTAAACCGCGACCTTTCAGGACGAAAAATACCACTTTTTCGGGTGGAAACTGCCATCAGAGCAAAATGCTCCCGAAAGGCCCAAAAATGCCAAGTTTGATAAGAAAATTCAGCTGTGTCCATTTCGGACAAAAAATACAACTTTGTTTCGGGATAATACGGCTTGCAGAGGTAAACGCCCCCCAAAGGCAAAAAACGATCAAGTTTGAGTAGAAAATTAAACTGCGTCCTTTTTGCACAAAAATTACCACTTTTTTGAGTGAAAACGTCATTCGAAGCAAAACACTCCAAAAAGGTACATAAAGAAAAAGTTTGACTCCATAATTAAACCGCGACCTTTCGGCATGAAAAATACCACCTTTTGTGTTCGAATCGACCTTCGTAGAGAAACGCCTCCAAAAGGCCCAATGACGCTAAGTTTGACTAGAAAATTCAACCGCATCCGTTCTGGACGAAAAATATCACCTTTTTTGTGTGGAAAAGGTCATCGCATTTAAGCACCCCAAAAAGACCAAGTTTGATAAAAAAAAAAAAAAAAAAATGAACTGTGTCCGCCGTGGAAGAAAAATACATTCTTTCTGAGTGAAAACGTCCTTCAAAGCAAAACGCCCCCAAAAGGAACAAAAAGTCCAAATTTGACCCAAAAATTAAACAGCGACCTTTCTGGACGAAGATTACCACTTTTTCGGGTGAAAACAACAGCCTTCCAAGCAAAACGCCAGCAAAAGGCCCAAAAACGTAGAGTTTGACAAGAAAATTCAACTGTGTCCGTTTCGGAGAAAAAATACCGTTTTTTTGGGGGATAAAACGCCCTTCAGCGCAAATATCCCCCAAGAGGCAAAAAAAAAAAAAAAAAAAAACAGTGTCTGACAAGAGAAAATTCAACTGCGTCTGTTTTGGGCGAAAATTACAACTTTTTGGAGTTGAAATGTCCGAGAAAGAAAGATGGCCCCAAAAAGGGACAAGCTGACCAAGTTTGAACCGAAAATTAAACTGCAACCTTTCGAGACGAAAAATACCACTTTTCGGGGGGTGGAAACGGCCTTGAAAGAAAAACGCCCCCAAAAGGCCCATTAACGCCAAGTTTGAGAAGAAAATTAAACTGCGTACTTTCTGGACCAAAATTACCACTTTTTTTGGTGGAAACGTCCTTCAAAGCAAACCACCCCCAAAAGGTGCAAAAAGACAAAGTTTGACCCGATAATTGAACTGCGTACCTTTCGGCATGAAAAATACCAATTTTTGTGTTGGAATCGGCCTTCGTTGAGAAACGCCTCCGAAAGGCCCATTGACGATAAGTTTGAGTAGAAAATTCAACAGAGTCCGTTTCGGACGAAAAATATAACTTTTTTGGGATAAAATGGCCTCAGAGGAAAACGGCCCTAAGATGCAGAAGGAGGCCGGTTTTTACTAGAAAATTCAACTGCGTCCGTTTTGAATTAAAAATACCTGTTTTTTGGATGGCACGGCCTTCGGAGCTGAACACCCCTAAAAGTCCCAAAAAGAGCATGTTTGACTAAAAAATGAATTTTGTCCGTTTCGGACGAAAAGTACAAGTTCTTTTTGAGTGGAAACGTCCTTCAAAGCAAAACATCCCCAAAGGGGAGAAGAAGACCAAGTTTGACCCAAAAATTAAACCGCGACCTTTCAGGACGAAAAATACCACTTTTTCGGGTGGAAACTGCCATCAGAGCAAAATGCTCCCGAAAGGCCCAAAAATGCCAAGTTTGATAAGAAAATTCAGCTGTGTCCATTTCGGACAAAAAATACAACTTTGTTTCGGGATAATACGGCTTGCAGAGGTAAACGCCCCCCAAAGGCAAAAAACGATCAAGTTTGAGTAGAAAATTAAACTGCGTCCTTTTTGCACAAAAATTACCACTTTTTTGAGTGAAAACGTCATTCGAAGCAAAACACTCCAAAAGGTACATAAAGAAAAAGTTTGACTCCATAATTAAACCGCGACCTTTCGGCATGAAAAATACCACCTTTTGTGTTCGAATCGACCTTCGTAGAGAAACGCCTCCAAAAGGCCCAATGACGCTAAGTTTGACTAGAAAATTCAACCGCATCCGTTCTGGACGAAAAATATCACCTTTTTTGTGTGGAAAAGGTCATCGCATTTAAGCACCCCAAAAAGACCAAGTTTGATAAAAAAAAAAAATAAAAAATGAACTGTGTCCGCCGTGGAAGAAAAATACATTCTTTCTGAGTGAAAACGTCCTTCAAAGCAAAACGCCCCCAAAAGGAACAAAAAGTCCAAATTTGACCCAAAAATTAAACAGCGACCTTTCTGGACGAAGATTACCACTTTTTCGGGTGGAAAACAACAGCCTTCCAAGCAAAACGCCAGCAAAAGGCCCAAAAACGTAGAGTTTGACAAGAAAATTCAACTGTGTCCGTTTCGGAGAAAAAATACCGTTTTTTTGGGGGATAAAACGCCCTTCAGCGCAAATATCCCCCAAGAGGCAAAAAAAAAAAAAAAAAAAACAGTGTCTGACAAGAGAAAATTCAACTGCGTCTGTTTTGGGCGAAAATTACAACTTTTTGGAGTTGAAATGTCCTAGAAAGAAAGATGGCCCCAAAAAGGGACAAGCTGACCAAGTTTGAACCGAAAATTAAACTGCAACCTTTCGAGACGAAAAATACCACTTTTCGGGGGTGGAAACGGCCTTGAAAGAAAAACGCCCCCAAAAGGCCCATTAACGCCAAGTTTGAGAAGAAAATTAAACTGCGTACTTTCTGGACCAAAATTACCACTTTTTTTAGTGGAAACGTCCTTCAAAGCAAACCACCCCCAAAAGGTGCAAAAAGACAAAGTTTGACCCGATAATTGAACTGCGTACCTTTCGGCATGAAAAATACCAATTTTTGTGTTGGAATCGGCCTTCGTTGAGAAACGCCTCCGAAAGGCCCATTGACGATAAGTTTGACTAGAAAATTCAACAGAGTCCGTTTCGGACTGAAAAATATAACTTTTTTGGGATAAAATGGCCTCAGAGGCAAAACGGCCCTAAGATGCAGAAGAAGGCCGGTTTTTACTAGAAAATTCAACTGCGTCCGTTTTGAATTAAAAATACCTGTTTTTTGGATGGCACGGCCTTCGGAGCTGAACACCCCTAAAAGTCCCAAAAAGAGCATGTTTGACTAAAAAATGAATTTTGTCCGTTTCGGACGCAAAGTACAAGTTCTTTTTCGAGTGGAAACGTCGTTCAAAGCAAAACATCCCCAAAGGGGAGAAGAAGACCAAGTTTGACCCAAAAATTAAACCGCGACCTTTCAGGACGAAAAATACCACTTTTTCGAGGTGGAAACTGCCATCAGAGCAAAATGCTCCCGAAAGGCCCAAAAATGCCAAGTTTGATAAGAAAATTCAGCTGTGTCCATTTCGGACAAAAAATACAACTTTGTTTTGGGATAATACGGCTTGCAGAGGTAAACGCCCCCCAAAGGCAAAAAACGATCAAGTTTGAGTAGAAAATTAAACTGCATCCTTTTTGCACAAAAATTACAACTTTTTTGAGTGAAAACGTCATTCGAAGCAAAACACTCCCAAAAGGTACAAAAAGAAAAAGTTTGACTCGATAATTAAACCGCGACCTTTCGGCATGAAAAATACTACCTTTTGTGTTGGAATCAACCTTCGTAGAGAAACGCCTCCAAAAGGCCCAATGACGCTAAGTTTGACTAGAAAATTCAACTGCATCCGTTCTGTACGAAAAATATCACCTTTTTGTGTGGAAAAGGTCATCGCATTTAAGCACCCCAAAAAGACCAAGTTTGAAAAAAAAAAAAAAAATGAACTGTGTCCGCCGTGGAAGAAAAATACATTCTTTCTGAGTGAAAACGTCCTTCAAAGCAAAACGCCCCCAAAAGGAACACAAAGTCCAAATTTGACCCAAAAATTAAACAGCGACCTTTTGGGACGAAGATTACCACTTTTTGGGGTGGAAACAACAGCCTTCCAAGCAAAACGCCAGCAAAAGGCCCAAAAACGTAGAGTTTGACAAGAAAATTCAACTCTGTCCGTTTCGGAGAAAAATTACCCTTTTTTTGGGGATAAAACGCCCTTCAGCGCAAATCTCCCCCAAGAGGCAAAAAAAAAAAAAAAAAAAAACAGTGTCTGACAAGAGAAAATTCAACTACGTCTGTTTTGGGCGAAAATTACAACTTTTTGGAGTTGAAATATCCTAGAAAGCAAGATGGCCCCAAAAAGGGACAAGCTGACCAAGTTTGAACCGAAAATTAAACTGCAACCTTTCAAGACGAAAAATACCACTTTTTCGGGGATGGAAACGGCCTTGAAAGAAAAACGCCCCCAAAAGGGCCTATTAACGCCAAGTTTGAGAAGAAAATTAAACTGCGTACTTTCTGGACCAAAATTACCACTTTTTTAGTGGAAACGTCCTTCAAAGCAAAACACTCCCAAAAGGTACATAAAGAAAAAGTTTGACTCCATAATTAAACCGCGACCTTTCGGCATGAAAAATACCACCTTTTGTGTTCGAATCGACCTTCGTAGAAACGCCTCCAAAGGCCCAATGACGCTAAGTTTGACTAGAAAATTCAACCGCATCCGTTCTGGACGAAAAATATCACCTTTTTTGTGTGGAAAAGGTCCATCGCATTTAAGCACCCCAAAAAGACCAAGTTTGATTAAAAAAAAAAAAAAATGAACTGTGTCTGCCGTGGAAGAAAATACATTCTTTCTGAGTGAAAACGTCCTTCAAAGCAAAACGCCCCCAAAAGGAACAAAAGTCCAAATTTGACCCAAAAATTAAACAGCGACCTTTCTGGACGAAGATTACCACTTTTTCGGGTGAAAACAACAGCCTTCCAAGCAAAACGCCAGCAAAAGGCCCAAAAACGTAGAGTTTGACAAGAAAATTCAACTGTGTCCGTTTCGGAGAAAAAATACCGTTTTTTTGGGGGGATAAAACGCCCTTCAGCGCAAATATCCCCCAAGAGGCAAAAAAAAAAAAAAAAAAAAACAGTGTCTGACAAGAGAAAATTCAACTGCGTCTGTTTTGGGCGAAAATTACAACTTTTTGGAGTTGAAATGTCCGAGGAAAGAAAGATGGCCCCAAAAAGGGACAAGCTGACCAAGTTTGAACCGAAAATTAAACTGCAACCTTTCGAGACGAAAAATACCACTTTTCGGGGGGTGGAAACGGCCTTGAAAGAAAAACGCCCCCAAAAGGCCCATTAACGCCAAGTTTGAGAAGAAAATTAAACTGCGTGCTTTCTGGACCAAAATTACCACTTTTTTTTGGTGGAAACGTCCTTCAAAGCAAACCACCCCAAAAGGTGCAAAAAGACAAAGTTTGACTCCCGATAATTGAACTGCGTCCTTTCGGCATGAAAAATACCAATTTTGTGTTGGAATCGGCCTTCGTTGAGAAACGCCTCCGAAAGGCCCATTGACGATAAGTTTGAGTAGAAAATTCAACAGAGTCCGTTTCGGACGAAAAAATATAACTTTTTGGGATAAAATGGCCTCAGAGGGAAACGGCCCTAAGATGCAGAAGGAGGCCGGTTGTTTACTAGAAAATTCAACTGCGTCCGTTTTGAATTAAAAATACCTGTTTTTTTGGATGGCACGGCCTTCGGAGCTGAACACCCCTAAAAGTCCCAAAAAGAGCATGTTTGACTAAAAAATGAATTTTGTCCGTTTCGGACGAAAAGTACAATTTCTTTTTGAGTGGAAACGTCCTTCAAAGCAAAACATCTCCCAAAGGGGAGAAGAAGACCAAGTTTGACCCAAAAATTAAACCGCGACCTTTCAGGACGAAAAATACCACGTTTTCGGGTGGAAACTGCCATCAGAGCAAATGCTCCCGAAAGGCCCAAAAATGCCAAGTTTGATAAGAAAATTCAGCTGTGTCCATTGCGGACAAAAATACAACTTTGTTTCGGGATAATACGGCTTGCAGAGGTAAACGCCCCCCAAAGGCAAAAAACGATCAAGTTTGAGTAGAAAATTAAACTGCGTCCT
>JAENRU010000438.1:0-63382 GCA_016647705.1 Eucommia ulmoides | reverse complement strand
TTTATTTTCATTGAGTTCATCACTGCAATATTCAACAATTGTATCATCTTCTTCACTTTCATTTTCAGATAATATTGCATCCACTTTCTCTGATTCAATACCCTTTCTATCTAAGTCACTTCTCTCGACAACATCAATAACAGAAGCAAATATAGTTGAATCATTCTCTTGGTAAACATCATTTGTATTAACATCATAGAAGTGTTCATTTTCTTCTAACGTGTGATTAGCATCTTCTTCGGTTTCTTCTAACTCAGGAACATCCCAAAAATGTTGATGTTGTACATGTACGATTCTCCAATTACGACCTAACTTGTTATCATTGTTATAGAAAACTTGTTGAGCTTGATCGGCTAGTATAAAATGATCAGATTGATACCATTTTTTGGAAATGTTAACATTTGTATATTGTGAATCTTGGTGAAATGTACTTCTACTACTAAGATCAAACCAATCACAATGGAATAGCACTACTTGACGATTTAATAAGTAAATTTAAGACAATAATTCTTTTCAATACACCGTAAAAGTCAAGAACTTTTCCCCCATGTTCCCCCTCAACCACCAATCCCCTATTTTGAAATGTTCGATGACCATCAGGGTCCATAGTGTGAAACCAAACACCATTAACAATGCATCCTGGGATGTTGCGCTCATCGATCAGACCAATTTGCTATGGACCACAAGTCGTCTGTGGCGTCTGGTGATTTTTCAAGACGCAAATAGTTAATCTGAAGAATAATAAAATCAATGGTATTAAACTAACTTGATAATAAAATAAATTATATACAACTAAAATTTCGTTACTTGTACGTTTTGAAATCACGATGAAAAAGATTCTCGTAATTTTTTGCTCAATGTTTTGTTCACCTATCATTCTCAACTCGTTCTTATGTTCACTATGTATAAAAAAATGGTTATTTCAAAATATATTTGTTTGTTTTCGAAGAACAAAATAATTTATAACACTTACATCAAATACGGCCGCACTTCCTCGCAATTATTCAAAACATACCACCGCATCACCTCATATTCTTTTTCAAAGTATCATAAATTGTTTGCCCAAAAGGACGAACCTTTTGTGTGAACACCGACAATATAGCGGATGATTTTATCTTTTGTATACTACTATCATCATTTTGATCGTCACAATTAAATGTAGTTTTAATAACCCGCATGTACATTGAAGAAAAAGTCAAGCATTCTTTCGCAATATAAGCCTCTGCTATAGATCCTTCAGGACGTGCTTTATGGTTACAAATCCTTTCAATGTTCCAAGGTACCTTTCAATGGGATACATCCATCGATATTGCACAGGACCTGCAAGTTTGGCTTCCCGTGGCAAATGAACGGTTAAGTGCACCATAACATCAAAGAAAGTTGGAACAAAAATCATCTCTAACTTACAAAGGATAATGACAATATCATTTTCTAATTGTTCAATACCGATAATGCCAATGTTTTTTAACATAAAAGTCGAAAAAATTGTCCCAAGTCAAACAACACAGTACAAACTTCAAAATTTAAGTACCCAATATTCCAAGCAAGGATAGTCGTTGTAGTAATAGGTAACAATCATGACTTTTCAAACCTGAAACATTTCCCTCAGAAACATTAACACATCGTGCAATGTTTGTTGCATAGCCACCTGATATCTGATAGACTCTTAAAAACTCACAAAACCCTTTTTTTCTCGACCTTTGGTCAAATTATAACATACAATTGACTTCACATACGAATCACCATGTTTTTTCAAATGCAACTCTTTCCTTATTTTCATATCCTCTAAATCCAAGTGAGCTTTGATTGTGTCCTTGTTCTTTCCCTCAATACCTAACAATGTCCCAGTAATATTGTCACATATATTTTTCTCTATGTGCATAACTCGAGAAAACGCCGAAGTTTGAGTTTCTCCCAGTAAGGTACTCAAAAAATATACTCTTTTTTACTCAATTTCTTTCTTTTTTTCCACGTTTTCTTTTTTTATTCGACAACCATTTTCCTGGTCTCAATCATTAGGCAATTGTGCCAGCTGTTGCAAAATATCACTTCCATATATCTCCCTTGGTTTCATATCAATTTCCAACTTCCCATTGAATTTTGTAGTTCGATGCCAAGCATGATTTGTAGGCAAAAATGTCGGTGCCTTATAGAACATGTTTGACTCCTTATACGTAGTGATGGAGTATTCTCATTATATGTAGGACATGCCATTAACCCAGAAGTGCTCCACCTAAATAGGCTTGCATATACTGAAAAGTCATTTATAGTCCACAAAATTGCAGCATGCAACTTGAAATTTGTTTCACTAACAGCATCATAATTATCAACACCACGTTCCCACAACTCTTTTAACTCATCTATCGAAGGTCGAAGATAGATATCAATATCTTTTCCCCGGAGATTTAGGTTTAGGAATAAGTAATGACATCATAGAGAAGTGTTGTTTCATACACTTCCATGGTGGCAAATTATACGGCATTAAAAACAACGGGCCACATACTGTATGACGTACTCATATTTCCAAAATGATTAAACCCATCTGTAGCCAATCCCAACCTTACATTGCGGGCATCTTCGGCAAATTCAGAATATTTATCATCCAAGTCCTTCCAAGTTTCAGAATCTGCCGGATGCCGCATAACATTCATATCCTCGACACGCTTTTCTTTGTACCATCTTATTTCCATAGCAGATTTTCTCAACATAAACAACCGTTGTAACCTTGGCTTCAATGGAAAAAACCAAAGCACTTTATGTGGAATTTTCTTACATTTCCTATCATTTATCTTCCATCGGGACTCGCTACATATAGGGCAATATTCCATATTTTCATTGTCTTTCCAAAATAATGCATAATCGTACTTGCAATCATGGATGAGAATATATCCTAGGCCCAAGATACGTAGCATTTTTTTTGCCTCGTAATAAGAAGAAGGGAGTTTCTCACTATATGGTAATGACTCTTTCAAAAATGGCAACAATATGTCGATTGACTTGTTGCTCCACTTGTTAATTACTTTTAAATGAAGCAACTTAACCAAATATGTGAACAACGAAAACTTGGTGCATCTGGGGTAGAGTTCGTATTGTGACTCTTCAAGGTTACGATTAAATGTATCATTGTCAACATTGTAATCATTTCCTTCATGAGGTTCATCGACTCCCACCCCTCTATTCACATTTGTCGAGTTACCTCCAAATATGTCATCCAACAAATCATCAAACTCGTCGTCTCTATCACCATTATCTCTAGGAGGAAATGTTTCCCCATGAAGTGCCCATACTTTGTAGTTTAATTGCATCACATTCACAATTAAATCACGCTCCACTTCAAATTCATTTTTAATTTAGTGTTCACGCATTTGGTACAAGGACAACGAATTTGACGGTTGTTCGATTCAACGTGGTCCATCGGAAATTGAATAAATGATTGTACTCTATTTAAATACTCGTCAATCAACCTATTTTTTGCATTCATCCAACTCTTGTCCATTTCTGAATATATAAAAATTACTTAGAATTTAGAACTACATATGCATTAATAAATAAACAACTAAACAAATAACACAACTAAACAACTAAATAATAACCAAAACGTAGATAGAACAGAAGAACAGAAACAAAAAAAAAAATAGAACAAAAACAGAAACGTGAACAGAAATAAAACAAAAATAGAAACGTGCAAAGAAACAGAACATAATAGAAAAAACAGAACAGAAACGAGAACAGAAACAGTAAAGGAAACGGAAACATAACAGAAACGCGAATGGAAACAGAACGGAAACGCTAACGGAAACAAAATAGAAACATAAGAAGCATAATGAAATGGCAAGAAGAAGAAAAAAACAAAACAAAAGAACATAAACGGATTCACATAAATATATATATCACTATGTGAATTAATAATCAGAGAGGTCCCCCCGTGGCCGAACATAGAGCCAACGTGAATGGAACGAAGGATTGTTATGAGGTCGGTAGATTATTGGAGTTTGAATTAGGATCGTTCGTGCAACAATCTAGTACCTTCCTATTAAACATTCCAACGTTTAGTGGGAGAAACAACAATTACAAAAGATATTTCTACGACAGTTACAAAAGATATTTATTTTAAAGATACTACTTTAGACCGTGCATTGTGCAAGATTTTAAAAAAATTATAATAATTTTTTAATATTGAAACATTAATTACCTACGTATTATTTGATACTTTGGTAGCAATATCTGAAAATTAATAGATGTATAAATTTTAATGAATAATACGTTTTGTAAGTACCGAAAACAAATGTACCATTAAAATTGCATAAATAATCGTAAAAGTGAAATAATATATATATATATATATATATATATTTTACGGTAAAGTGTTATCCGTACCAACTTATTCTCACATCGACTAATCACCTCCTTTGGTGATCTTAAGGGCGCACTCCTCTACATCGACCCAGTACATTCAGGATTAAATTCAAGATTCAATTCCCGGAGTGCTCTCTTGGAGAGTCGAACCCCGGTTGACAAGGAAAGGGAGCAGTACCTCTCCTTGTCAATTGGACTAACACCTCTTGAGTTGTGAAATAATATTTCTGCAAATTAACTTTTACTAATATATTATAAAATAACAAACAAATAACAATAAATTAGAATTAATTTTATCAATTTTTGCAACTCTAACAAATTCTAATTTAATTAATTTATATCGTATCTAATTTTATTTTATTTTATTTTTTGATGAAAATATTTTTTCAATCACATTTATTTTTCTTAAGTATTTAAAATGTGCACCAAGAAAATTAATCATATATTTGTGCATTAATTAGAAAAAAAAAACATAACTTGAACAAAACAAAAGGGGGGGAAGAAATTGAGTACCGCACTCATTATTGGATTTATAAAAAAAAACAAAAATAAAAATAACTATAAGAATTTTGCAAAATGCTTGAAAGAGGTTATCCAACCTAATTAATTTATATTACATTTAATTTATTTTTAGGAGGAAATATTTTTGGAAAAATTATTATATGTTCCTCAAAAGATATAGAAATCGGAAATTGATTAAAAATTCATTCCACAATAGCTACAATTAAACCCAATAAGTCTTCATTTTCTTACCTCTAAAGGGATCTCATCTCTTAATCAGCTCATACAGCAAGATTATCTTTCATAAAGACAGACTAATTTGCTCCTTCACAAAATCAGTACCCATTAAGATCTATTCCCACTAGGATTTAAGCCTATCCTATCCCCAATCTCATTGATTTTATTTTTTTATTTTTTTTGTTTTATTTATTTATTTTATTCTTTTTAGACTTCCTACCCCCATAAATCTTCCATTAAATGCATTCCCAGAATCCATTTGGTTTTTATTTTTCTCACATTTGAGTTGATATTTTAATTTCACTTTTTTATGACCATAAAATCAATTATCCATTAGAAATTGAGAGCTTTATCGAATGGAATATAGTTTTCCATTTTGGAGATTGATGCAATTTTTAACTTGAACCGAAACTAATCTTTTGTAAAATTTTCGGAAATTATTTCCAAAAAAATCAACCAAAATTGAAACCAAAATAGATGAAATTGGATTACATATTTCATGACCCATTGGATTCCATAATTCAAGGTAGGACTTTTTGAGTCATACCTAAATACCTCACCAGATTTTGGCTTATAATTCTCAATGTCACAATGATTTCAATATTTTATATAAATTATTTTTATAAATTCAGTTCAATATTAATTTGAATGAAAACAATACACACTAAAAAAATATTATTCATTACAAAATATTTTGTTCTCAATTTTAGATTTTATTTTGGAAAAAAAATAGATTATTTTTTTTAAATTATATTTTTGTTTCGGGAATAGAAATAGATTTTTTTTGTTCTCGATTATATTTTTGTTTTGGAATAGAAACATGTTTTTTGTTTCCAAATTTATGTGTTTCCTAAATAAACATATTTTCTTGTAACAAATTTATATTTTGAAAAAAAAAAAATTGAAAGCAAAAAAAATCAGTTAATATCCCGACATAGAAACATAAATTTGAGCATAAAAAATATGTTATTATTCCTGAAACAGAAACAAAAATCTAGGAACGAAAATTTCATTTGTTTTCTTGAATAAGAAATAGAAATTTGAGAACAAAAAAAATCTATGTAAGAAATGAAAGTGAAAAATCTAAGAACAGATATATGTTTCTTCCCCTAAACAAAAATAGATAATTGAAAATTAAAAAAAAAAAAAAATATATATATATATATATATATATATATATATATATATATATATATATATATATTTGTGCTCCCAAAACGAAAACAAAAATTTAAAAACAAAACAATTTTGGTTATTAATAAATTTTGAATATTTTTCACATGAGGTATTACTCGTATTTTGTAGTTATTTTATTTAAATAAATTATTATATATTAGGTATATTTGAATTTGATCTTCAAAGTGATACGTAAAAAGTATTATTTCAATATAAATAGTGATTTCATTGGTAAATATTTCATTTCTTCTGTCGTTGCATTATTTATTCGATGCCATACCACTTTTACTTCATTGAGCCTTTAATGTGTTAAAATTAAAATTATAAGCAGCAAATGTAACAAGATTGGATTCATAAAATAAAATTAAAATTATAAAAACTAAAAGCAAACAAGATTGAATTCAGAAGACATACAAAACGTATAATATTTTTTCTTTTCTTTTTCGGACTCGTCCTTTTATTCTCAAAGACATTATATTGAATATACATTGTGAATTGTAAGAAGTACATGTCCTATAAATTTAGGGTGACCTAAACAAGGGCACCACCCTTCAAGTACTCGGTGAATGCGAGAGCAACCAAACCCAACATAGCAAACCTCCCATTCCACATCTCAGCACGAGAAGTAAATACCCCTTCCGATTGTGACTCAACACTCACCCCTTTAGACAGAGGGATAAGTGATGCCAGTGACAGCAACGCGCTGGTCCCGATGAACGCTGTGATCCCACCGTTATATAGTTGAGCGAACACATCCTGACCGCTCGACAGCTCTACCCCTATCGCCGCCACGAATCCGATCATGGCTAGTCCGCCGTTGATAATCTCCGGCGCTGGTCCGTTGAAGGCAAACAGGTCGGAGAACTTTGTGCTCAACTGTTACGCGCCAGAAACAAAAGAACTTTTCAGTCACCCAATTTTATTTTATTTTCGAAGTGTAAAAATATGCAAAGCAATGTTATTAGTGAATTTATCAGTTATAATATATATCATTTGTTTCAGTTTTTTAAGCAATAAAATTGTCAAAACAACTACAGGAAATTATGAAGAAATGTCAATGACCACCTTGGGTTTAGGGTTAGGACTTGATCCCTCTTCTTGCATTTTCTGCTGAAACAACAGATCAACTTGTTATAATTCTTTAAACACCAAGAACAGCATTGATAAGAATAAGAATATATAAGAACCCTAATATCAAAACTTACCTGAGCCATGCACCTCACTTTTAGGCCAGCATTTCTCTACTGAAATGGCAAGTAGCCGGGGGGAACAAGGTGACTGAACCTCGTGCTGCTCGTGACACCTATCGCCGAGCTTGCAAGGATGCTGGACTGCATCGATGCTAACACGGCCATTTCAGATGGGTTATATTCGAAAAAAGTTTTCAGAAATTAAAATAAGATATTTTGACAAAGCGAACTTGGATCAGTTTGATACATTTGCTACGAGAAATGGGATGATATTTATTGGGAAAAGATGAGAAGACAAAGGGGTGGATACTTTAGGGTCCACGTCACTGAATTGTTATATGTGGTCTTAGAGAGGTCCATCTGTGATGGGGGTTGGCCGTGGCCGATCATAGAGCCAACGTGAATGGGACTTGAGGTCGGTAGATCATTGGAGTTTCAATTAGGATATTTCTTTCAAAGATATTAGTTTTAGCCTGTCCAATACACGAGTTTAGACAAAAAAAAAAATCGTATTAAATAAGAATGATTGAATTTTTCAAAATGTAATTTTTTATCAAAATATTTATGATAAAGATGCATCAGGTTTGTTAATCATAATACGAAATAGTTGCTCAGATGCTAAACCAATAAGAATTGTAATTTCTTCTCCATGGTTTTCAATTCGATACTCTTCAGAAGAAAAAAAGGGATAATTCCACGTAAACCCCCTTAACAATTAACCGTGACCATGGGAATCCCCTCAACTTTTAAAACTACATGGGACACCCTTGAACTATTTAGTCAAAGGACACTCAGATCCCCAGTTCATTTTTTCTTCCGAAAATACTCTTGGAAAGTCAAAATTGCCATTTGACAGTCAACTCATTTTTTCTATTACTAATTTAACCACCAATTTCATAGTGAAAGACCAAAATAATCTTGGACCTTCTTGACCCTTCTTCATCTTCTACTTTACTCTTCTCTCTCTCCTCTTTCACCACCATAGTTGAATGACTTCATCATCACCATCAACGGACGAAAGAAACCCTCCCTCACCACCATCATTGAACGAAACCCCTCAAACTTGGTCTCATTCGACCCAGATTTGTCCGGCAGGATGTTCTTCCACACTGCCGGCATTATGAACGTTACCGATGAGCTGAAGGAGTACGAGGTTGTTTTCCTGGACGCCGCTGGGTGGTATGGACAAGGAAGAGAAGGCACGCATGGTGGAGCACTTGGCCAGGCACATGTCTCCCAGAGCGATCCTAATGCGGAGGAGCACCCACGGCAATAGATCCTTCCGATCTACGAGGATCTCTCTCTCTCTCTTGCTCCCTCTCTGTATTGGAAGGAGTGAGCAGGTTGAACAAAAGCAAGAATTCAAAGTCACCCAACAAAAATCCTCCCTCTATTTTTCTAAAAATTCAGGCTCCTTCTCTTTCTAAAACAGGGCAAAAATTTGTTGATGCTGAGGGATAGAGATCATCAGGTATTTATCTTGAATTTTTTCGAACGATGCCGCAAGAAGTATACTTTTCTGATAATGGGAATGAGCCCTAATTTGTTTTGGAATGATCGATTGTGGGTAATCTAAAACGACGATCGACGAACAGATGGTAAGTTTTGGATTTGGTTGATTTGTTTTGGATTTGCTAGATTTTGTTTCGATTGGTTGAACTTACATGGATTTGCTCAATAATTATATTGGATATGCTGAATTTTGTTTTGGATTTGCTGGATTTTGCATGGATTTGTTTCTGGAAATGTTGAAGATGATGGTGGCATGGAATTTGTTTTAGTTTTTGGAAATGGATTTTGTAGATTTGTTTTGTTTTTAGCATGGATTTTTTTTTGTTTTGGCATAGATTTGGTGAAGACAATGGTGGCGTGAACTTGTTTCTGAAAATGGTGAATACAATGGTGGCAATGGTGGTCTGGTGAATACGATGGTGGCGCTGCTAGTCTGATGGCGATGGTGGTTTGGTAAAGACAATGGTGGTGCTAATGACACTATAAGAAAAATGGGATTTGCTTACAAAAAGTTTTTGTAGCCAAATCCCTAATTTTGTAGCCAAAATGTTTTAACAACGAAAAAATCATTGTTCTTATTTTGTAGCCTATATGCCGTAGTAGAATGTTTTTGGCGACGAATTTTAGTTTCATCGCGCAAGACTACTATTTCGCAACGAATTATTTCGTAGTTAAATTGGTAACTAATAAATTCATTTCGTAGCAAAAAAGTGATTATAAATGGCGGGACTAATATTTTGGCGACGAAAATTTTCATCGCAAAAAAAGACTAAAATGGCGGAAAATTGTTTTGGCGACGAAATTATTTTTGTCACAAAAAATATGTGAAGGTGGGAAACAATTGGTGACGAATTTTTTTTTGTCGCCAAAACAAAATTTAAATTTGTGGGAAAACATTCTGTGACCAAACATTTTTGTAGCTAAGTCAAAATATATCAACTATACCAATATCCTTAAACACTAATATAACAAAAAAAAATATCTTACGAAATATCATTACAAAATAACCAAAAAACAAACGATAGATGATAAGCAATCAACATCATCGATTCCATAATTTTTTGAATCTGCAAATTGTTAAAAAAAAAAAAATAGAACTTAGAATAAATTAATCATAATTATAATGTTAAAAAAACGATTGAACATAATGTGTTACCATGAAGACGGAGATTCTATAGATCTTGACTGTGCTTTTATCATCGATCTCATAAGTTCTTTCAACTCTGCTAACTCTACTTCCATGGTGTATATCTTATTTTGTTGATCTTGCAATTTTTGCTCAACCTCTTTCTATGTTCCCTGTGTAGATGAAATTTCATTTGATGAAGTTCATTTTGGTCCAAAATCAAGTCCCCTGATGTAACTAGATGTAATCCCAAAAATATCATCGCATATGTTATCCTCTGTCTTTGGGTTCTCACTTTCTTGGGTATGTTCTAGACGAACCACCATATTTACTAAGACGACCTTTAGATTTCGAAAAGAATATATACCTTCCACTTTGTGGACTCAAATAAATTGTATAGGCTTAATTAATCACCCAATTGCATATCTAGCTTATATGGATGTTCACGTGGTTCCTTTCCTTCACATATCATCCGTTTGTAATGTTGGTCTAGATCAAATTTATAATCTCTATACCTATTTGACCACAAAATATTCATGGCTTTCTTCACTTTTGGCAAATGTAAGCCAACAATATCAAATTTAGATTTCAAATATAAAAACAAAAATTAAATTATAATAATTATGCCTCCATCCGATTATAATAGTTATGCAATTATTAAATTATACAATAATTAAATTACAATAGTTATACCTCAAGATGTCCAAGTAATATGATCTTATCTTCATCCGACACTTTTGTCCACTTGTTCACTTCTCCGTTCATGGGTGCAAAATTTCTCACAATATACCCCATCTCACTTGAAAACTTACTTGCCATATCATCATCCGTTGGCCTATTCAAAATGGTATCAAATTCAATCTTCAATGAGTTGTTATCATTAGCCTTCAATAATTTGTTTGTCCCACGTCCTATAGTTGGTCCACGTTTTTTAGCGCGCATGCCCTTATTTGCCGACACAAATTTAATGAAAATTTAATGTGAATCTATGAACACGACTAGAAACAAAGAAACAGAAGAAGAAAAATTTGGGTGAATCCTAACCTCCTTTCATTAAATATATTTTTTGCCCCGAATGTTTGAAAATAAACAGCAACAACAACAGAAATAGAAACAGCCACGGAAACAGAAACAAAAACGGAAACAGAAATCGAAACAACAATGGCAGCAGCAGCAGCAATAGAAACAGAAACCAAAACCGAAACAGAAACAGCAACGGAAACAAGCAATAGAAACAGAAACGAAAACAGCAACAGCAATAGAAACATAAACCAAAATAGAAACAAAAACAGAAACCAAAACCAAAACAGAAACAACAATGGAAACAGAAACAGAATTGTCAACACTGTAATCATTTCCTTCTTGCGGTTCATCGACTCCCACCCTTCTATTCACATTTGTCGAGTTACCTCCAAATATGTCATCCAACAAATCATCAAACTCGTCGCGTATATCACCATTATCTCTAGGAGGAAATGTTTCCCCTTGAAGTGCTCATACCTTGTAGCTTAATTGCATCCCATTCACAATCAAATCGCGCTCCACTTCAAATTCATTTTTTAATTTAGTGTTCATGCATTTGGTATAAGGACAACGAATTTAACTATTGTTCGATTCAACGTGATCCATCGCAAATTGAGTGAATGATTGTACTCCATTTAAATACTCGTCACTCAACCTATTTTTTGCATTCATCCAACTCTTGTCCATTTTTGAATATATAAAAATTACTTAAAAATTAGAACTGCATATGCATAAGTAAATAAACAACTAAACAACTAAATAATAACAAAAACGTGAACAGAAACAGGAAAAAAAAAAAAAAAAAAAAAAAGAGAAATAGAAACGTGAACAGAAATAAAACAGAACAGAAACGTGCAAAGAAATAGAACATAAACAAAAAAAAAAAAAAAACAGAAACAGTAACGAAAACGGAAACGGAAACATAACTGAAACACGAATGAAAACAGAACAGAAACCTAATGAAATGGCAAGAAGAAGAAAACAAAGCATACCTGCGGAAGCTCTTTTGGCATGTGATTGGAGAAGATTTGTTTATTTATTTGCATATAAATATATAAATATACATGTGTTAATCACTATGTATTTCACAATCATTTGCATTACTATCAACCAGATTGGTATATATATTTATATTATTTTTAAATTCATGGGCTTCGGATTCGGACCTTGGGTATCCCGAATGTTGGCTCATGCTCGGGCTTCAGGCCGGATTTCTCTAAAATACATAAAACCCAAGTCCAACCAGAAGCCCTATAAACTTGGACCAGGTGAACCAAACTTCAGATTCAGGCCGAGCTAAGCCCGACAGGATTCAGTTGAACTTCCAGTAGCCGGTGGTCCTCAGGCTTTTTGGAGAAGAATAAGTATAATTTCCATTTAAAGGAGGGATAAAAAGTTAGAAAGATGAAAAATAAATAGATATAATTGTGGACCAAACAAATTTACTACCAATCAACAAGTGACTTGATTGATTGGGAAAAACAAATTGTGGTTAATAAAATAAAAGTACAGTTACCGAGCAATTCCATTTGGGTGTGAAAACTATCAGATGAACCCAAGAGGTTTCGTTTGCACCTATCCGTCCTGATGGAAATTTGCGGACAAATTTGCCCCTATCAATGAATTTGCACATTCCATACGTGTGGTCAGCTCTAAAAATGCAGAACAAAATATGGTAATAAACTTAACTAATGAAACTGAAAACGAAACCTACCATTTCTCCCAATTGTGATTGTTGTTCAATTATTTTTTATATCACAATGATCTATAAATCATGATTTTCAAAATCAGATATTAATTTTTTTTTTGGAGTTCTAGATTAAAATGTATGTGAATGTTATATATAACATTAACTATAATATTAATGTTATGTATAACATTACTATAATTTGTATGTCCCATGAGTGTTGAATATAAATGTAATAGAAATAATATCAATTAATATTGATAATAGCACAAATTATATGACGTGTTGAATGTAACATGACTTACTGATAAAGGTAATTTGGATGTTAAATGTAACACTCAATCGTATTTTGATAAATGTATTAGACCGTGTTAATTGTAATACGAATATGAAAAATGAAAATTTTGGAAATAACATGTTGAATGTAATATTAATGTGAAAATTAAAAATTCTAGAAGTACCATGTTGAATGTAACATAAATTTTACCATGTTGTTGAATATAATATGAATATAAAACTAAAATCCATTCACATTAATTATCTACTAAAAGACTGGTTCAAGTAATGAGAACTTACAAAGATAAAAGAAAAGACGAAAAATACCCGGGCCAACAACCAGTCACAATTATTCAATCAACCTTGATTTAAAATTCATTCCTCAATAGCTACAAATAAACCCAAGAAGTCTTGATTTTTCTTACCTCTAGAGGGATCTCATCTCTTAATCGGCTCACACAGCAAGATTTTCTTTCATGGGATTCAATTGCTTCATACTCATATTCTCTCTTTATTATTGGCTTTAATTCACCTTCCAAGTCTGGGTTTTAAAGACAAGACTAATTTGGCCCTTCACAAAATCAGTACCCATTAATTTCATCATGCTTCCATTATAATGGTGAGGGGTTTCAAGATCTATTCCCACTAGGATTTAAGCCTATCCCCAATCTCATTGATTTTTTATTTTTTTTTGGAGACTTCCTACCCCCATAAAGTTAAATCTTCCATTCAATGCATATATTTTTTCTAATTCAATACATCTCCCAGAATCCATTTGGTTTTTATTTTTCACCTTAAGCATACAGGAAATCACATTTTGAGTTAATATTTTAATTTCATTTTTTTATGACCATAAAATCAATTATCCATTAGAAATTGAGAGCTTTATCGAATGGAATAGAGTTTTCCATTTTGGAGATTGATGCAATTTTTAATTTGAACCGAAACTAATTTTTTGTAAAATTTTCAAAAATTATTTTCAAAAAAATCAACCAAAATTGAAATCAAAATGGATGGAATTGGATTACATATTTCATGACTCATTGGATTCCATAATTCATGGTAGAACTTTTTGGGTCATACCTAAAATACCTCACCAGATTTTGGCTTATAATTCTCAATATGACAATGATTTCAA
Source organism: Eucommia ulmoides (assembly GCA_016647705.1). Taxonomy (NCBI): domain Eukaryota; kingdom Viridiplantae; phylum Streptophyta; class Magnoliopsida; order Garryales; family Eucommiaceae; genus Eucommia; species Eucommia ulmoides. Next base: position 49,160 of record JAENRU010000438.1, on the reverse strand, counting down.
TAATTTATATAAATTAATTTTATCAATTCAGTTCGATATTAATTTGAATAAAACAATAGACACTAAAAAAATATTATTCATTACAAAATATTTTGTTCTCAATTTTAGATTTTTATTTTGAAAAAAAAAAATAGATTTTTTTTTAAAATTATATTTTTGTATCGGGAATAGAAATAGATTTTTTTGTTCTCGATTATTTTTTTATTTTGGAATAGAAACATGTTTTTTGTTTCCAGATTTCTGTGTGTTTCCTAAATAAACATATTTTCTTGTCACAAATTTATATTTTGAAAAAAGAAAATTGAAAGCAAAAAAATCAGTTAATATCCCGACATACAAACATAAATTTGAGCACAAAAAATATATTATTATTCCCAAAACAGAAACAAAAATCTACGAACGTTCATTTCATTTGCTTTCTTGAATCAGAAATAAAAATTTGAAAACAAAAAAAATCTATGTAAGAAATGAAAGTGAAAATCTAAGTACAAATATATGTTTATTCCCCTAAATAAAAATAGATAATTGAAAAAAAAAATACATATTTATGCTCCCAAAGAAAAAACAAAAATTTAAGAACAAAACAATTTTGGTTATTGGTAAATTTTGAATATTTTTCACATGAGATATTACTCGTATTTTGTAGATATTTTATTTAAATAAATTATTATATATTAGGTATATATGAATTTGATCTTCATATTTTGTAGTTATTTTATTTAAATAAATTACTATATATTACGTATATATGAATTTGATCTTCAAAGTTGATACGTAAAAAGTATTATTTCAATTTAAATAGTGATTTATTGGTAAATATTTCATTTCTTCTGTCATTGCATTATTTATTCGATGCCATACCACTCTAATTTCATTGAGCCTTTAATGTGTTAAAATTAAAATTATAAGCAGCAAAATGTAACAAGATTGGATTCATAAAATAAAATTAAAATTATAAAAACTAAAAGCAAATAAGATTGAATTCAGAAGACCCTCCTTTTAATATTTCAACATACAAAACGTATAATATTTTTTCTTTTGTTTTTCGGACTCGTCCTTTTATTCTCAAAGACATTATATTGAATATGCATTGCGAATTGTAAGAAGTAGATGTCCTATAAATTTAGGGTGACCTAAACAAGGGCACCACCCTTCAAGTACTCGGTGAATGCGAGGGCAACCAAACCCAACATAGCAAACCTCCCATTCCACATCTCAGCATGAGAAGTAAATAGCCCTTCCGATTGTGACTCAACACTCACCCCTTTAGACAGAGGGATAAGTGATGCCAGTGACAGCAACGCGCTTGTCCCGATGAACGCTGTGATCCCACCATTAGATAGTTGAGCGAACACATCCTGACCACTCGATAGCTCTACCCCTATCGCCGCCACAAATCCTATCATGGCTAGTCGGCCATTGATAATCTCCGGCGCTGGTCCGCTGAAGGCAAACAGGTCGGAGAACTTTGTGCTCAACTGTTACGCGCCAGAAACAAAAGAACTTTTCAGTCACCCAATTTTTTATTTTTTTTTCAAAGTGTAAAAATATGCAAAGCAATGTTAATAGTGAATTTATCAGTTATAATATATATAATTTATTTCAGTTTTTTAAGCAATAAAATTGTCAAAACAACTACAGGAAATTATGAAGAAATGTCAATGACCACCTTGGTTATAGGGTTAGGACTTGATCCCTCTTCTTGCTTTTTCTGCTGAAACAACAGATCAACTTGTTATAATTCTTCAAACATCAAGAACAGTATTGATAAGAATAAGAATATATATGAACCCTAATATCAAAACTTACCTGAGCCATGCACCTCACTTTTAGGCCAGCATTTCTCTGCTGACATGGCAAGTAGCCGGAGGGAACAAGGTGACTGAACCTCGTGCTGCTCGTGACACCTATTGCCGAGCTTGCAAGGATGGACTGCATGGATGCTAACACGGCCATTTCAGATGGGTTATACTCGAAAAAAGTTTTCAGAAATTAAAAGAAGATATTTTGACAAAGCGAACTTGGATCAGTTTGATACATTTGCTATGAGAAATGGGATGATATTTATAGGGAAAAGAAGAGAAGACAAAGGGGTGGACACTTTAGGGTCCACGTCACTAAAAATAGTCATACGTGGTCTTAGAGAGGTCCATCTGTGATGGGGGTTGGCCGTGGCCGATCATAGAGCCGACGTGAATGGGACGAAGGATTGTTGTGAGGTCGGTAGATCATTGGAGTTTCAATTAGGATCGTTCGTGTTACCTTCCTATGAAACATTTCAACGTTTTAATGGCAAAAACAACAGTTAGATATTTCTTTTAAAGATATTAGTTTTAGCCTGCCCAATATACTGGTTCAGACAAAAAAAAAATCATATTAGACAAGAATGATTGAATTTCTCAAAATGTAATTTTTTATCAAAAAATTATAATAGAGATATATCAGGTTTGTTTATCATAAACAAAATAGTTTCTTAGATATTAAACTAATAAGAATTGTATTTTTTTCTTCATGCTGTTTGAATTCGATACTCTTCAAAAAAAAAAAGGATAATCCCATTTACACCCCCTCAACTATTGACCATAACCACGGGAATATTCTCATCTTTTAAAACTACATGAGATACCCTTGAACTATTTGGTCAAAGGACACTCAGACTCCCAGTTCATTTTTTCTTCCGAAAATACCCTTGGAAAGTCAAAATTGCCATTTGACAGTCAACTCATTTTTTTGTATTACTAATTTAACCTCCAATTTCATAGTGAAAGACCAAAATAACCATGGACCTTCTTGACCTTTCTCCATCTTCTACTTTACTCTTCTCTCTCTCATCTTTCACCACCATAGTTGAACGACTTCATCATCACCATCAACGGACAAACGAAGCCCTCCCTCACCACCATCATTCAATGAAATCCCTCAAATTTGGTCTCATCCGACCCAGATTTTTTCGGCAGGATGTTCTTCCACACCGCCAACATTATGAACGTTGCCGACGAACTGAAGGAGTACGAGGTTGTTTTCCTAGCAGCGTTGGTGGGTATGGACAAGGAAGAGAAGGCACGCATGCACCACAAGAAAAATAACTTTTGCCTACGAAATTTGACTACGAACTAAAATTTCGTAACTAAACGTTAGTTTTTTGCAACAAACTATAAAAAGTTGTGGCCAAATGTCTTCCCGCCAAAATATTTTTGGCGCAAATGGTATAGCTACGAAATTGATTCGTTACCAAAAATATTTTTTAATTATTAATTACAACGAGTATTTTTCCGTCACCAAAAGATTGTATAGACTACAAAACTAAATTTTGTAGCAAAAAAATGACTTTTTTTCTTTTTTGCGACAATTATAAATTTTGTTGTTAAATACTCGGATTGCACAACAAGTTTTTGAATTTGTTGCGAATGTATATGGTTCGAGTTCATGCCAATAAAATTAAATTAGTAATAAAAATATCACTTAAATATAATATATAAGAACTAAAATTAGTGCCCTACAAATAAAAACTGAATTAAATACATAATATTGTATTTTATTAGAATTCAACCACAATTTTAAAGGAAATAAAAAATAATAATAATAAATAAAAGAAATAATGAAATAAATTAACAAAAAAAAAAAACAATATTTTTTTTAGTCCAAATGTTTTCAGAATAGAGCCAAACCTAATGTTCGTGAACAAAAACATTTCTGCTCTGAACTAATAAATCGTGATAATAGTTATTTATAAGTATGATTAATTGATTTTTGGCACTGAACTTAAACAAACGAAAAAAAAAAGGCGTTGATCTAATTTGGTGTTCCCGCTCATCTCGTCTAAATCGCTGAATAATTTAAGGGTCCATTTCCTTCATCAACCCTAGCAGCCGCCCCTATTTTGTGTTATGCACTCTTATCTGAACCGAAGCCACTCTTTCTCTCGATCTAGAAATCGCTGAAGATTTCGAGGCTTCCATCTCATTCATCAACCCTAGCAGCCAGTACCCTATTTCGTGTCTGCGCTCCAATCTTAACTGAAGCCTCCCTCTCGATCTCTCTCTCATGACCTCTATCTTCTCTCTTTTCCCTGCTCTCACAATCTAACCTAAGCCAAAACCTAGAAATCTCCCGTCGTTGCTCTCAATTCGCCGACCACTACGATTCTCTACTCGATTTGCCACTGTGCTCACAAATTAAGGGTCGCGGTTATACATGAATTACTTGGTGCGGCTCCTCATGTTTAGCCCTAATTTTCTCTCCTCCACGATTTATCTTCATTGAAGGTTTTCTCTCTTTCCTGACTGAACTGAGCAAAATTCGAAACCATAAACTGATATAATGGCACCGATTTAGGGTTCCTCCGACTAAACCAATAAAAAATCCAACTAGGTGAAGGCGATAGCGACTCCATCTTAGCTCCCGGTACTTCTCCGATGGTGGAGAAAGAGCCCAGTCGATTCGCGACTCCGAATCATCCGCACGACAATGAAAAGGCATCAAAGGCTGGAGAAGTCAACGAAATCTCGCTGGTGTCGAAAAGGCGAGTGAGAGAGACCTGTAAGTGCTCTCTCGATTTTCCCCATTACAATAGGTCTTTCCTCGTGTTTTTTTTTTTTTTTTTAATTCTACTATACACTTGATTGAGTTTGAATAGAAATTTGGATGGAATGGAAGGTATAATTAGTTTACACCAAATTTCAGGATTGTTCAAACCCTAACTCTGATTAGTTGTATTAACATATACAATCCTTGATTCGAAAATAGATTTGGTAACCCTTCTGAAATTGTTGCTACTATGGACATGCATTTTGCTCTGTTATGTTCCCTATTTCTATTATGTTCCCAATTTATGTTTCCAAATTTCCGTTTTATTTTTACTATGTTCTCAGTTTCAGTTTTGTTTTGTTCTCAATTTCATTAATGAAGTTAATAAATTTACTAATTTATTTTTCATTTTTCAATTTTATAGGAAGTTCGTAGCCCAATTGGCTAATCAATAATACCCAGAGGTAAAATGTCACACCCCACTCCGGGCACTTGTCACCAGCGGCTAGGCATGACGTCAACTTGACGTTACCAGACCAACCCATGAATATCCAAACAAACACATATACAATCACACTCGCCTACTTGTAAATTTTTCTTATAAAATATATATATACATGAATCTTCCACGGTTCACGTCCGACTGACTCACCTCCAACAAGACACTACCTTCATACTCTCCCTAGTGCCAGTAGTGGACCATACCTAGTCACGATACCTGCACCCCAAAACTTTTATCGGTGTACTATATTCATAAATAAAAAAAGCATTTCATGGATCAAGTATAAATAAGTAACACCATACTTTGAAATATAAAATAATATAATCATATACCCGGTTTTACGGCCACCAATGAAAAAAAATAATATAACGATAAGACCACATATCGCACACCACATTCGTAACCAATTCCCCTATGTCCACAATGTAAAGAAATAACGTATTTTAAAACACTCAATCTAAATATAATAAAATCACACACCGTACGGAAATCCAGTTTCCCTGTTCCCAATGAAATAAACCAATATATATAAATACATTAAAAATATCCAATCCAAACATTATAAATCAATCAACCCGATTATTTTAGATCAATTTATCTAGATATTCTAAAACAGATGGTTAAAAATATTTTAAATCGACCTGTCCAAATATTTTAGACCCACCAGTCCAACATCTCGTCACCTCATAAAATATTCCACCAGTTAACTAAAATAATATATATATATTTATACGAAAATCCATTTTTAAGTAATATAGATATATATGTAACTAACTGAAACAGTCCAAATAGTTCCTCGTATACTAACAATACACCACACCACCCTCTGACTAGACATAAGATCGTTTTAACCTCACGATCGGGAGTTGCAACGGTACCGTACCATCTGCCAGGATTTTCCTTCCTAACGGATCACAACAACGCTTTGCCGGACTTTGCCTAGCAGATAATCAACACTCTGCAGGACTATGTCTAGCAGATAATCAATACTCTGTAGGACTATGCCTAGCAGATAATCTATATCCTTTCAAGAAGAAAATATTATGGCATAGCCGGACCAACCATCATTTCCACCTCAAAAACAAACGACTCGGTCCACAATCATTTTTCACCCTTTTACAAACCAACTAAATTCAACAAATCATTTTTCACCATTTTTAAAACCAACGTAATCCACAAAATATTTTTCCACAAACACCCAAAACCGCATGATCCATATAAGTTGCAAATTTGTCCATTTTAAATAAACACAATTTTCCATAATATATACAAAAATACAATTTGTAATTTACGTAGAAAACAGTACACTCACCTCATTATCCGCTCCGCAAAACTTTCACTAACTACACTCTACCAAGACTCCGGTGTCTGCGAACCTAATAGTGGTAGGGCCTAAATTAATAATCTATTTAAAATAATATTCTCATGCAATGCAGGCCCTAAGTTCATAGTTTTCCCATCCCCATATTTTATTATGAAAAAATATTATTCGGTTAGTTTTATTCCGTTAAGAATTACTGCATATAATTTATTAATATGAATGGTCTCAAATTTATTATGGCAATTACGACATTTTGATGCTAGAATTTAATTTACCCAAAATAAAATTTAACGAAAGAACGTTACCCGTCCCGAAACGGTTGTCGATTCCCTTTTTCTTTAAATATTTGATTATTCTGCTCCTACACTCACCGCCTAGTTGAAGGATCCACGGCCTCGGCGAACTGCGTCTTTCTCTTCTTTGTTTTGCTACTGCCTCGCCACCGCCCAGGCCGTCGTTTCACCGCCTAGGCAAACACACCCTTTTTTTTTTCTATTTTGCGTTCTAATGCTTGTCCGCCTAGGCGAGCGACTCTCTTCGTCGTTCAGCTCCTGCTTTGATCAGAACAGCCCCCATCTCTCTCTTTCCTCACTAACTCCAGCGGCTCTTTCACCAACCCACCTCAACGACCAACACACACACACACAACAGCACACACCCTCACACAATGACAACAAAACTTCCATACACTTACACACAACAACTTATCAGAGAAAACATGCACACACCTATGCTGCAACACACACAATCCCACGAAAATTTGACGACGAATAGCTCCCACACACAACCAGCGAAATAGAATAGATCACACTTAACTAACCACACACACATGCACACAACAAAACATCAGAGAACACACCCACGCACGATGATGAAACGGAACAAAACACATACCCACATGCACGATGGTTCAAAATAGAGAAACACACCTACCGTCGATCAAAACGGCAACGAACACTCCCTCACCCTCCAACAACGAGAAACAGCCACCAGAATACACACACAAACAAACGACGAGCAGAGCATACGCACAACCCACGTCGGAACAGCCCACTCCAACTGAGCCTTCATCTCTCTCTCTTCTTCTTTTTTCTGATTTTTCCTTCTTTTCATGCTTGAGATTACGATTTCTATGAATCATTTATGGACATGATTTTTTGTGCTCCTCCACGTCGCTCCTTCCCCCTCTCTGTTCTTGATTTTTATTGCCCGCAACTCATATATGTGTATATATATATATAATAATCTTTTCTAAATTTGCTCTAACCTCCCAAAATTTCTTTAAGTTTTTCATTTTAACCCAAATCACATTTATGATTTTCTTAAATTGTAATTTAACCCCTAAAAATTTTTAATTGAGAAATTAAATGCCAATTTACCTCCCAAAGTTTGAATTTAATGTTTCTAAATTGCAAATTGACCCTTAAACTTTTAATTTGAATTTTAATTGGCACATTACCACCCCGTATTTTTCTACATGCTCTAGAATGCAATTAAAATTACGTACGTGCTAAAATCCAAGTCTTACATAAAATGTTCATTTCATTATGAAATCTAATTATTTTGAGTTGTTTTAATATTATTGATTGCAATCAAATGTGAAATAAAATATCTTCTACATATTTTGATTTGGATTGTTGCTCGTTGAATTAAAATGTCTGTTTGATATCTTCAATTTGCTAGTTGTTGAATGTCTATTGAAGTAAAACATTTGTTGAATTCTTCACCTCAACTTGCCTCACTTTTTGGATTCCATAGTGAAATTGTTTTTTGGATTTTTGGTTGGATAGTTTAGACACTTCAGTCTTTAGTTTCGTATTTAGGATGATCTAATTATTTGCAGTTGTTAAAAGCAAAATATATATTTTGGGGATATTCTGTCAGATAATTATTGACCACCAAGCGCTTCCAAGCCTCCTGAACCTGCTGACCAATAATCATAAGAAAAGCATCAAGAAAGAAGCTTGCTGGACTATATCAAACATTACTGTTGGAAACAGGGATCAAATACAGGTTGAGCATGTCTAAGGGATAGTGGCACATGCTCTAAAATCTTTTTTCATATTTTCATAAGTGCCATCAATATTAGTGAGATAATCAGCATCTTGTTCATCAAACCTCTCTCTCTTTGTTTCTTCCTCCCCAAAACTTTATTCATGATTCTAAAGTCATGAATTTGAAAAATGCTTAGGCTATAATTGAAGCTGGGATCTTTAGCCCACTTATCCAAGTACTTCAAAATGCCTGAGTTTGATATTAAGAAAGAGGCTTCTTGGGCAATTTGAAATGCTACTTCTGGCGGAACCCATGACCAAATAAAGTAAGATTTCTTTATTAGAAATTTACTATTGTGATTTTGCTTTACAATCAAAGTTTCTTCATTATAGACTATTTTTTTTAGGTTCTTGGTGAGCCAAGGTTGTACAAAGTCATTGTGTGATCTCCTGTTGTGATTTTGCTTTACAATCACATGTTTCTAGATTCTAAGAATATATTAATTGATATCATGCTATATTTCTGAAATGTTATGATTATTCACTTATGCATGAATTTGCTTATTTTTTATTATATAGAGGAAGATTGCATGCTTAGAATGATATTTTTGGGCATAATGATATTTGTCTAAAGTAGTGTTTTTGGTTCCTCCCCTCCCCAAATTTTTTTTTGAGATGACAAAATTGGAGAATTAGTTGATGTTTTGTTGAATATCTTGAGGCCTAAAATAGATTATTGGGGAAAAGAAAGTCGTTGAGGGACCATCATTTTCAGCCCACAACATTCATTCTTTTTTTGAATAAAAATTAATTTAATCATTTAAAAAAATCCAATATTATGAATTTCTTTTTGTAAAAATGAATTAAAGTTCCAATTGATAACAATAACAAAATAAAAATAAATAATAAATAAATAAATAAATAGAATTATTAATTAAAAACTTTTTTATTTAAATGAAAATTAATTTAATTATTTTTTTAAAAAAATCCAATATTATGAATATAATTTTTTTTTAAAAAAATGAAATTTCTAAATGATAATAAAAAAACTAAATAAATAAATAAATATAATTATTAATTAAATAATAATTTATTTATTTATTAAGCAAATATAGAATGGTGGTGGTATCCAGCACAATACCACATTCACTTTCATTCTGAGATTGGAATAGAAAGTGGTTTTGAATACCACAAAGAATTGTAATTGAAAGCAGTTACATAGAATTGGAATTTAAAACATTTTTTTATTCATTTTTTATGTTATTAATTGTAATTGAAAGCGATTTTCTATTCATTTTCAATCATTAGTGATGGAAAGAGAAGATATTGATCACCGATTTGATAGGGGTAGAGAGATTAGAGAAATACTTCATTTTGAGCTAAAAAAATGTTCATTCTTAGTTTTGGCTTCTACTTTTAGTATATAATTAGTTTTAGACCAGCATAATATGCGGGTCTAGAAAAAAAATATTATTTGAGTATTGTACATAAATACAATTAATTGTTTAATTTTATATTTAATACATTTTATGAGAGCTGAACGCGCCCCAATTTTCCAGAGAAAACCAAAAACAAATATATATATATAGATATATGTTTATATATGCTTGGCGCTGGTAAAACGAGAAGGGTTTTTAAAAACGTCGATTTTCTCATTAAAATATACTTAAGCCTGTTTTAGAAAAAGGAGTCGCCACCTAGCATTGGGTTTAAATGATGTGCTAGGTCACCATATTTTTCTTTTTTGAAAATAATTTAAAAATGGCTTAAGTAAAATTTGACTCCAAAAATAATATGGTCTAACCAGAGATTCGTTTAAAGAGTTCGGGGGTCAGTTACGCTCGGGGAAGGTGTCAAGCACCCCAAGACGCCCGTCCAAAGACGGTACCTTATCCGACTAAGTCCAATTAGAATTTAAATCCGAATGTTCTTATTTTATTTTTAAATCCTCCTTATATACACATACACACACATTTGAGGAAAGTGATCCCCCTTCTAAACCTAAACCGTTCTTATTGAAGGTTGGGAATTTTCCACCTCGTATTGTTAGCACATTATATTTAATACAAATTAAATAAAACACCCGCACACACGCATCGAGGAGAGTAATTCCCTTCTAAATTTATGCCGTTCAAATTGAAGGTTGAGAATTTTCCACCTCATATTGTTAGTACATTATATTTAATACAAATTAAATAAAACACCCGCACACACGCATCGAGGAGAGTAATTCCCTTCTAAATTTATGCCGTTCAAATTGAAGGTTGGGAATTTTCCACCTCATATTGTTAGTACATTATATTTAATACAAATTAAATAAAACACCCGCACACACGCATCGAGGAGAGTAATTTCCTTCTAAATTTAGCCATTCAAATTGAAGGTTGGGAATTTTCCACCTCGTATTGTTAGCACATTATATTTAATACAAATTAAATAAAACACCCGCACACACGCATCGAGGAGAGTAATTCCCTTCTAAATCTTAGCCATTCAAATTGAAGGTTGAAAATTTTCCACCTCGTGTTGTTAGCACATTATATTTAACACAAATTAAATAAAACACCCGTACACACGCATCGAGGAGAGTAATTCCCTTCTAAATTTAGCCATTCAAATTGAAGGTTGGGAATTTTCCACCTCGTATTGTTAGCACATTATATTTAATACAAATTAAATAAAACACCCGTACACACGCATCGAGGAGAGTAATTCCCTTCTAAATTTAGCCATTCAAATTGAAGGTTGGGAATTTTCCACCTCCTATTAAAAAAAAAAAATAAATAAATAAATAAATAAATAAAAAGAAAATAAAAAGTAATAAATAAATAAATAATAAAGGAAGAAGGAAAAAAAAAATCTAATTTACAAAAAAAAAAAAATTAGTATAATAACAACTTAAAAAAATAAGAGTAAGATTTACAACAGATGAAAATTTACCACCTTCTTGGAGATTTTTCTTCTTCAAAATTACAATAAAATGAAAATAATATTATTTTCTTCAAAAATTTTCTCCAGATTTCTCCTCTCCCTTACAAAAATTTTTCTCAAAAAATTTCTTCCTCTCAAAATTTTTCCTCCCCTCCCTCTTGTGATCCTTCCTCTATTTATAGAAAGGATCACTCAAAACCCTTCCGACAACCGTGCGAAAAAGAGGGGAAAAAGGGGGTGGGTGCACCGAAATTTGGTGCACCCACCCCCTTTTGGGTGCACCAAAAATGGTGCACCCAAAAAGAGGGGGGGCTGGCCCCCCCTGCTGGCCGCATGTGCGGCCAGTGCAACTGGTCGCTGTAGCGACCAGCCTGGTGGCACGTGCGACCAGCCCTTGGTCGCACGTGCGACCTTAATGCACCCCCCCACCCCCGTTCGGTCCAGGCCTCTCTCGTTCTCGTCTGTTTCTGATCCCTTTTGTTCCGAATTAACGCGTTTTTATTCCACTTCGAAAAATCTACAAAACCAAAAAAATAAATTAATTAATTACTAATATTTAATTTACTTAAGAGATTAATAAAACTTAATTTAGCAGTATTAAACCGTACAAATACGGTACAATCAAAATAAAATAAATAGAAAAGTAAAATAAAAATAACTATAAAATAAAGTATATTTTTTTGCGAAGCGGTCAAAATGCCGTGTCTACAGCTGCCCCTCTTTGTCATGCAAGTCCCACTTGCTTGACAAAGATAAAAGACCACGTTATTTTGATCGTCCCATTTTATTTTTATTTATTTATTTATTTTTATTTTTAGTGTATTTTCCAATAATAGAACAAATAAAATAAAATGATTCATGACGAATACGTGTACGTTTAAAGTAATAAAAAAATACTCATGACGATGTTCATGATAAACAAATGTCCGTTTAGAGGATCGTTTAAAGTAAAAAAAAATGACTTCTGACGATACTCATAACGAACATGTGTCTGTTTTAGAAGATTGTTTAGAGTAATAAAAAAAGGACTCATGACGATACTCATGACGAACAAGTGTCTGTTTAGAAGATCGTTTAGAGTAATAAAATGATGACTCATGACGATACTCATGACGAACAAGTGTCTGTTTAGAGGATTGTTTAGAGTAATAAAAAATGACTCATGACGATACTCATGACGAACAAGTGTCTGTTTAGAGGATCGTTTAGAGTAATAAAAATGACTCATGACGATACTCATGACGAACAAGTGTCTGTTTAGAGGATCGTTTAGAGTAATAAAAATTATTCATGCCCCAGCCCTCTTGGCCAGGGGCTTAAAGAAAGTTCAAGAGTATAAAATATGCCCCCACTTGTGACTGAGTCAGAATGAGAGAACAAAGATATAAATGTGCCCCAGCCGAACTCTCAGATGACCGAACATTTATAGATTGCCTGCGTACCTTAGTATTATGCCGAGGATTAAGTTTGGCGTAGTTCACTTTTCGCCCTTTTCAGGGCAAAACGCATACTTGGACGTTCATTTAGAGCTTTGGAACTTTTAGTAATAAAAGTTTCTAATTTGAACCGGAAGGTAAGAAGTCTTTGTGAGAGAGAAATCCATGCTTCCCTGTCCTTTGAAAACCCTGTAATTGGACAAAAAACACATGCAACACGAAAATTTAGTTTGAAACACTTGTCACTCTTGACGACTAGCAATTCCGTCCCCCCCTTTTCCATCGCAATCCCTCATTTGATGGCGCTTGACTTTCTCGGGTCAGGGACAGTATCGGGAGATTTTTCCGTCTCGTCCTTCCGTCAATCTTAGAGATGTACTTTCTGGAGGTTTTCTCCGGGTTGTTGGCAGGGTCTGTTTTTTTTTTTTTTTTTTGGACAACATCCCTATCAGCCTTTATTTCTCTGCACCCGCCGATTCTCACTTTCTCTTTTCTACTAGGCATCCTCAGTGCTTAGGAGAATCACATACTCCTGTTTGCTTTGTATTTTTCAAATCCTGCAAAACTGATTTAACCAAATATGGGAAAACGTGTAAAACCTTACCCCAAACAGGTATCTTTATCACCAGATATGTTGACTGCGAGATTTCAAGCCGGATTGTCTGACAAGTATGATTTCAATGCAAATTTGAGCCATATTCGATGTTCCTTTTCACAGATTCCAACTCTTGCTCAAATCCATCAAGTTCCGAACACAGAAAAGTCTTACGGTCAATGGAAGTCAACCGTAGTGGGAATTCCAAAAATGCCCCTATGAGTGATCTAACTGTCTTTTTTTTTTTTTTTTTTTTTTTTTTTTGCGACACGGTCTCTACATTTTTCTCATAGCGCCCTTTCGAGTTTTCACCATGTTCGAGCCGTTTTTTTTTTTTTTTTTTTTTTTTTGCGACACGGTCTCTACATTTTTCTCATAGCGCCCTTTCGAGTTTTCACCATGTTCGAGCCGTATTTTTTTTTTTTTTTTTTTTTTTTTTTTTTTTTGAAGCAACAGATAATCACAAATTGAAATAAACTTACTTAGAAAATAAGGACATTTATTAGGCAAAGTATTTCTTTATAGAATCCGAGTTTAGGGGCTCGGGAAATACATCACCATCCATTTCCTGGAGAATCAGCGCTCCACCGCTCAAAGCCTTATGAACAACAAAAGGACCTTCCCAATTTGGCGCGAACTTACCCTTAGCTTCATCTTGGAAAGGAAAGATTTTCTTCAAAACTAACTCACCGACCTTGAAGACTCTAGGGTATACCCGTTTATCATGAGCTCTAGTAATCCTCTGTCTGTAACACTGTCCGTGGCATATCGTTGTCAGCCGCTTTTCATCAATTAAACAAAGTTGGTCCAACCGTTGTTGTACCCATTCAGTTTCATCAAGCTCGGCCTCTATGAGCACTCGTAGAGATGGAATTTCCACCTCGGCTGGTATCACCGCTTCTGTGCCATAAACCAGAGAATAGGGGGTTGCCCCTGTCGAGGTCCGAACCGAGGTTCGGTAAGCCATCAAAGCATATGGCAGCATATCATCCCACTCTTTATAATTGTCAATCATCTTCCGGAGAATTTTCTTTATATTTTTGTTGGCGGCTTCCACTGCTCCATTCATTTTTGGACGGTAAGGCGCTGAGTTTTTGTGCTCGATCTTGAACTGCTGACATATTTTTTGTATTTCTGAACCCTTCAGGTTTTTAGCATTGTCGGTTATCAATGTTTGCGGCAAACCGTATCTTGACACAATATTTTCTTTGATGAATCGAGCTACTATCTTTTGAGTCACTCGGGTTAAGGAAACGGCTTCTACCCACTTTGAAAAATAATCAATTGCCACCAGGATAAAGCGATGACCACTCGGCGCCTTAGGGGTAACTTCCCCAATAACGTCCATACCCCACATTGAGAAGGGCCATGGGGCCGCCAAGCAATGAAGGTGCGAAGGTGGGACATGGATTTGATCACCATGAATCTGACACTTATGGCATCTTCGAACAAACTGCACGCAGTCGCTTTCCATCGTTAGCCAAAAATGACCGGTCCTCAGGATCTTCTTGGCAAGCATGAAGCCGCTCATGTGAGGTCCACATATGCCACCATGGACCTCTTTCATCAACTGGATGGCCTCTTCGACTCCAACACATCTCAACAGGCCCATGTCAGGGGAGCGTTTGTACAGTGTCTCCCCGCTTAGGAAGAATTGGCCTGCTAACCTCCGGAGAGTTTTTCGATCAACACTTGATGCCCCTTCCGGGTACTCCTGATTTTTCAGAAAGTTCTTTATGTCATGGTACCACGGGTCTTTGGCTGGCTCAGATTCAAGTTGGCAGTAGTGGGCCGGTCGGCGTTGAACTCGGATCACCACCGGAATGATATCATCATCCTCTCGAGTGATAGATATCATAGATGCCAAGGTAGCTAAGGCATCGGCGAAGTCATTTTTTAGCCTTGGTATGCTTTCAAATTCTATTATTGTAAATTGCTCGCACAACTCCAGGAGGTGATTGTTATAGGCTATCAAGGTCGGATCTCTCGTGGCATATTTATCCGTCACCTGATTAATTATCAGCTCAGAATCTCCGAACACTAGCAATTCTTTGATTTTCATATCGACAGCCAGCTGGAGTCCCAGAATACAGGCTTCGTACTCAGCTCGATTATTTGTGCTCTGGAACTTCAACTTGGAAGCCACTGGATAATGCTATTTGCCCGGAGAAACCAGAACGGCTCCGATTCCAGCCCCTCAAGAGTTCACTGCTCCATCAAAATACATTTTCCAGACTGTTTCCTCATTTTCTTCATCCACCGCATGAATCGACTCGTCAGGGAATAGCGTCTCAAGAGGCTGGTTATCCGTTTGAGCTGGACAACTAGCCAACTGATCTGCTATCGCCTGACCCTTTACTGACTTTTGGGTCTTGTAGATGATATCGAACTCCGTCAGCAGCATCTGCCATTTTGCAACTTTTCCTGACAGAATCGGCTTCTCGAAGATGTATTTTAAGGGATCCATCCTGGCTATCAGGTAGGTAGTCAGTGGGAGTATATAATAGCGCAGTCTTTGAGCGGACCAAGCCAATGCACAACAGGTTCTCTCCAGCAAGGTATAATTTTCCTCATACTTTGTGAAGCGCTTGCTGAGGTAGTAGATGGCTTGCTCCTTCTTTCCAGATTTATCGAGTTGCCCAAGAATAGCTCCCATGGAGGAGTCGAGAACTGACAAATATAGTAATAACGGAACCTTCTCCCGAGGCGGCACTAGAACGGGAGGGTTCGTTAGATAGACTTTAATTTTCTCCAAGGTATTTTGGCAATCTGCATTCCATCGCCCGTCATTTTCTTTTCGAAGTAGCTTGAAGATTGGCTCACAAGTGGCAGTGAGTTGGAAGATGAATCGGGCTATGAAATTTAATCGCCCCAGAAAACCTCGGATTTCTTTCTCATTTCTCGGCGGCGGCATCTCACGAATGGCCTTCGTCTTTGCAGGATCAATCTCGATTCCATGGCGATTTACCATGAAACCAAGAAGTTTTCCGGAAGCCACCCCAAACGCGCATTTTGCTGGATTGAGCTTGAGCTGGTACTTTCGAAGTCTGTCGAACACCTTTTTCAAATGGCAGAGATGATCCTCGTTCTCCTGTGATTTAACGATCATGTCATCAACATATACCTCCATCTCCTTGTGCATCATATCATGAAATAGGGTCGTCATTGCTCTTTGGTATGTTGCCCCGGCGTTTTTGAGACCGAAAGGCATCGCCCTATAGCAAAAGACTCCCCATGGGGTAGTGAAGGCTGTCTTTTCTCGATCTTTCTCATCCATCAGAATCTGATTATAGCTAGAGAACCCATCGGCGAAAGAATAGAGCTTTCGCCCCGCAGTATTGTCGATGATGATGTGAATGTTTGGCAGTAGAAAATCATCTTTTGGACTCGCCCGGTTGAGATCACGATAGTCCACGCAGACTCTGATTTTTCCTGAGGACTTTGGCACGGGAACGACATTTGAGAGCCATTCACTGTAGTTACAGACTTCAATAATTCGGGCATTGAATTGCTTCACGATCTCCTCCTTGACCTAGAGACTGACAGCGGGCCTTAGTTTCCTCAACTTTTGTTTGACTGGTACACTCCCCGGCTTTAGCGGCAGCTTATGGGCCACGATACTCTTGTCCAGTCCTACCATGTCATCGTAGGACCAGGCAAAGATATCTTGGTAGGAAATTAAGAGTGTTGTCAACTCTTTCTTTTCCAGAGTCATGAGAGCTGATCCAATCTTTACTTCCTTCAACTCTTCCGAGGTCTCCAAGTTTATCAACTCGGTCTCATCGTTACTGGGAATCGGCTTGTTCTCGAACTCTGTGAAAGCTTTTCGGATCTCACCATCGTCTGGCTGGCAAGAGTCATCTTCTGCTTCCACTCCCATCGGGTTATGGTCTGGTTCTGCATTGAAATCATACTTATCGCACTCTGGCTCAGTTATATCGCATGCATCATACACTGGTGTTTTAGACATCCTGAAAGCATAAAATTTAAACATTTAAACCATATGTCGGATAAAACAGAATTGCATTCATTAAATATAAAAATCCATTACAAAGCAAAATCCCTTTCCATCTAGAAGGCAAGGTGGATGGAGGGATGACCAACAGAAAATCTCCCTAAGTTTACCGAAACGCCTGGCGAATTGGGAGAGAACAAGAATCCCAATTCTGCAGCTTTTCTTTTCCCTTGGTTCGAATACCAGACCCATGACTTGGCCCTGCCTCGTCTCTCATGATTACATTCACAGCTTCTTTGATCATTACTCTCTCAGGGTGTAACTTGAATCCTGCGGTCTCCTTCCCTTTGTTGAGGGTTTCTACTGGATAGGGGAAAGTAACCCGGATATGCGGAATTTTCATTGGCTGGTTGTCTGGGGATCCATCCCTCTTCTTCCGGAAGAACTTCACTCTGTCTGCTTTTGTCGGCTCGTATCCCAATCCGAATCTCCCCTTCTTCTCTTTGACTTCTATCGGTTCTGTAATTCCGTCTAGATTCTTGCCCAAACCTTTCCCGGGAATGCAACCCCGAGACTTCATTTCTTTAGCAACGAAGGCCACAGTGTTAGACAGTGATGGTGTCATCTCATGTCCTCCTTCCTTCACAAAGGTAGCATTTGCAACGTCGAACACGTGATAGGAGGCTTCAATCTTCTCATTCTCCTTTCCGTCATCTGTTAACGGGACATGCCAACTTATCGTTTGATGGAAAGGTATGATATCTGAATCAGCCCTGATCACGTACAGTGTGTCATTAATGATAAACTTGATCTTCTGATGTAGAGATGGAGGCACTGCCCCAGCGTTATGGATCCATGGCCTCCCCAACAATAGGTTGTACGAAGCAGGTATGTCGAGCACTTGGAACTTCGCATTAAACTGTATTGGACCAATTTCAATTGGCAGGTCAATCTCTCCAACACTATCTCTCTTAGCCCCATCGAATGCTCGGATAACCGTCTTAGACGATCGAACCTGTGATAGATCTATCCCCATTTCTTCCAGGTTCGACAAAGGACAGATATTTAGTGCCGATCCATTGTCAATCAGCACCCGAGCTATGAACATTCCATGGCTTTCGACCGTGATATTCAAAGGCTTGTTGTGACCTGTTCCATCATCGTCCATCTCGTCATCTGTGAAAGTGATGGTGTTAGATCCTAGGACCTGCTCGACCAGAGTGACAAACTTCTCCGGAGAGATCGTGCTAGGCAAGTGGGCTTCATTTAGGACTTTCAGCAGTGCCTGTCTATGTACTTCTGAGGATAGAAGTAGTGAGAGCATCGAGATTTGCGCCGGTGCTTTGCTGAGTTGCTCCACTATCTTGTATTCTGAATTCTTCATTGCCTTTAGAAAGTCGTGAGCCTCCGATTCTGACACTGGCTTTTTCAGGGCCCCTCTTGGTTCCCTCACAGGAATCCTGATCAAATCCTGTGGCGTATACACCCTTCCAGACCGAGTGATTCCACCGGTTTCTCCTACGGAGATTGGCAATTCTTCTCCTTCTCCTGTTTTAGCGACGATCTCATAATTCCACGGAACCTTATTGAGATTTTCCACCATCTTTTGGATTGGGAAAGACAAAACTAGAGATTTTTCCAGTTTTTGGGCTACCCTTTCTAGATGTAATTCGAACCCTCCGTAGAGAACCTCCGGGTGTAAATAAACACCACCGATATCGATCACATCAACTTCTTCTTCGACCTCTTCTGTGAAAATTAGATTGACGCCACTTCCTGAGGAGGCGTGTTCAGGCAACGGATTTTGCTAACAATTTGGCGTACCGGCCTCAGGTTTTTTAGGAAATGTGATGGCTCCGGTCCGTATAAACTCCCGGATTTTGTCTTTTAGCTGAAAGCATTGCTCAGTCGCATGTCCTCTGGTTCCCGAGTGGTATTCATAGAAAGCATTTGAAGAAGCTGCTTTACTCCCAGGTTTAACTTCGTAGAATGGAAGGGGCGTCAGCATCCCCTGCTTCAAACAATTCCGGTACAACTCGGTGATCGAAACCGGAAGGTCTTGTAGCTCTCTGTTGTCGTTCTGGAAATTTCCTCCAGTAGCATGAGGTAGAAGGTCTTGGTGGTATTGGGTTCCTGACCTTGGAGTGCGGTTAGGAATTTGAGGTGGGGTGTTCGGGCGTGGTTGATAGGTATGGTAAGAGGGTGTTGGGTAGGCTTGAGGGTAATATTGGGGAATGTGGTTTTGATAAGGGGGAGGTATATTTTGGTAATAGCGGGGGCGGCTTTGGGAATAGGGTTGGTTTTGAGGATGGTTTTGGTTTTGGCGATTTTGAGGAGGGTAGTTGTGATATTGGTTGTTCTGGTTCGGGTAGTTCTGGGGACAAGAAGTTTTGGGGTAGTTCTGGTAATGGGTTTGTCGAGGGGAAACGACAACAGCTACTTCATTTTCTTTCATCTTTGGCGGGGCTGACCTTTTCGTCAGATTGGATTGGGCCCCTTCAATTTTTCCACTCCTTATTCCTTCTTCCGTCACCTCGGCCTGTTTGATCGCATCGCCGAAAGAAACCACTGCTATGCTCGAGAGATCTCGATAGAACGGCGGTGACTGAATTGACTTGAATATCTCTAACTGAGCCTCCTCGCTCAGCTTAGGGACAACTTTGGCAGCCTCTTCCCTCCAACGAGTAGTATACCTCCGAAAACTTTCGTCTTTATTTTTCAGTATCTGGTAGAGGGTATTGCGGTCTGGCGCGGCATCCCTATTGTACACATATTGCTCACAGAAGGCCTCTACCAGATCTTCAAATGTTTTAATCTGTGATAGCTCCAGGGTCATGTACCAGTTGAGAGCCGATCCTTTCAACGACCTCCGAAACATCTTTAGGCAAAGGTCTTCGTTCCGAGCATGAATTCCTAACTCCTCTTTGTAAATGCTAACATGCCATTCTGGAGGGCCAGTGCCATCATATTTTGTGAATTCTGGAACCACGAAATTTTCCGGGTACACAATCCCGGGTGGTGCTGACAACTCCTTGTACGTCGCTTTCCTGGACGGCTTCTCTTTTTGCCATTCTTTCATAGTTTTTTCTAATTTCTCCATTTTCAGAAGCCAAGCCGGTGGAGGGCCATTCTCTTCTTTGTTTTCAGTTTCAATGGCCGGGGCCGGTTGGCTATCATTTGAATTGTTTGGTGGAGCAACGACCCTCTCCGGGTGAATGAGGATCTGCGGGGCGGCGGGGGCCGAGCCCTCTGGCGAGGCCTAATAGACATGCCCCTGGATGGGATATGTCGGAGCTCCATAGGCGAAAGGATGAGGGCCCATCTGAGGTCCATGGTAGACCGGTACTGCAAAGTTCGGGCCGACGTGGTTCGGATTCAGCCCTAAGTTCTCCATCCCAACACTTGCAGGGTTTCCATTTGGGGATTCAGTCACAGGAGTCCCGTTGGACGGAGGAATAGGCACCTCCTGAGGTCGGCTAAGTTCATTGATCCTTTCCATCAACCTGTCAATAGTTTCCTGCATCTGAGCTATCTGGGTCGTTCGGGGAGATTCGGGATTGCTTTCTGATGTCATCCTGGAATGAGTCTGTGCTCGACTGCGTGTAAAGATCGGACTTCGAAAGGGGGGAACTGGATTTGCTTTTCGGGGACCAATTTTCTTTGTCTTGTCCTTTTCTTTTTCACCTACAAAAAAAAATCATTTTTTTAGTTCACGTGGGTCTTAGGTGGCCTTAAAGCCCTTTCTAATTCGAAGATTTCAATTTCGATAACGACTAATTAAATTTTTTTTTTATTTTTTTTATTATTATTTTTGTTTTTTTTTTTTTTGTCGTTCCCTACCGATATTGAAAACTTTGAACTTTTCTTTTTTTTTTTATTTTTTTTTTTTTTAGGATTTCCCCAGACGTCATAAATCCATCAAGTACAAAAAAAAACCCTTTCTCGTCTTGTATCATAGAATCCTGAGGGGATAATATGGATACAAGACAGTTTTGTTTTTGTCAGAGGATTTACAACGATATAAAGGCCTGAGAGGAAAAAAAAAATATATATATATATATATATATATATATATATATATATATAAAAAAAAAAATAAATGATATAAAAAAATCACAACTTATTTACTGAATTGAGAGAAAAAATAAAACAAAATTTAACATTCGGACTTTAGATTAGTTGGACTTATTCAGACATATTGGGCTCGACCCTCAGCCGTTCCCCAGCGGAGTCGCCAGCTGAACGCGCCCCAATTTTCCAGAGAAAACCAAAAACAAATATATATATATATAGATATATGTTTATATATGCTTGGCGCTGGTAAAACGAGAAGGATTTTTAAAAACGTCGATTTTCTCATTAAAATATACTTAAGCCTGTTTTAGAAAAAGGAGTCACCACCTAGCATTGGGTTTAAATGATGTGCTAGGTCACCATATTTTTCTTTTTTGAAAATAATTTAAAAATGGCTTACGTAAAATTTGACTCCAAAAATAATATGGTCTAACCAGAGATTCGTTTAAAGAGTTCGGGGGTCAGTTACGCTCGGGGAAGGTGTCAAGCACCCCAAGACGCCCGTCCAAAGACGGTACCTTATCCGATTAAGTCCAATTAGAATTTAAATCCGAATGTTCTTATTTTATTTTTAAATCCTCCTTATATACACATACACACACATTTGAGGGAAGTGATCCCCCTTCTAAACCTAGACCGTTCTGATTGAAGGTTGGGAATTTTCCACCTCGTATTGTTAGCACATTATATTTAATACAAATTAAATAAAACACCCGCACACACGCATCGAGGAGAGTAATTCCCTTCTAAATTTATGCCGTTCAAATTGAAGGTTGAGAATTTTCCACCTCATATTGTTAGTACATTATATTTAATACAAATTAAATAAAACACCCGCACACACGCATCGAGGAGAGTAATTCCCTTCTAAATTTATGCCGTTCAAATTGAAGGTTGGGAATTTTTCACCTCATATTGTTAGTACATTATATTTAATACAAATTAAATAAAACACCCGCACACACGCATCGAGGAGAGTAATTCCCTTCTAAATTTAGCCATTCAAATTGAAGGTTGGGAATTTTCCACCTCGTATTGTTAGCACATTATATTTAATACAAATTAAATAAAACACCCGTACACACGCATCGAGGAGAGTAATTCCCTTCTAAATTTAGCCATTCAAATTGAAGGTTGGAAATTTTTCACCTCCTATTAAAAATAAATAAATAAATAAATAAATAAATAAAAAGTAATAAATAAATAAATAATAAAGGAAGAAGGAAAAAAAAAAATCTAATTTACAAAAAAAAAAATTAGTATAATAACAACTTAAAAAAATAAGAGTAAGATTTACAACAGATGAAAATTTACCACCTTCTTGGAGATTTTTCTTCTTCAAAATTACAATAAAATGAAAATAATATTATTTTCTTCAAAATTTTTCTCCAGATTTCCCCTCTCCCTTACAAAAAATTTTCTCAAAAATTTCTTCCTCTCAAAATTTTTCCTCCCCTCCCTCTTGTGATCCTTCCTCTATTTATAGGAAGGATCACTCAAAATCCTTCCGACAACCGTGCGAAAAAGAGGGGAAAAAGGGGGTGGGTGCACCGAAATTTGGTGCACCCACCCCCTTTTGGGTGCACCAAAAATGGTGCACCCAAAAAGAGGGGGGGCTGGCCCCCCCTGGTCGCACGTGCGACCTTAATGCACCCCCCACCCCCGTTCGGTCCAGACCTCTCTCGTTCTTGTCTGTTTCTGGTCCCTTTTGTTCCGAATTAACGCGTTTTTATTCCACTTCGAAAAATCTACAAAACCAAAAAAATAAATTAATTAATTACTAATATTTAATTTACTTAAAAGATTAATAAAACTTAATTTAGCAGTATTATACCGCACAAATACGGTACAATCAAAATAAAATAAATAGAAAAATAAAATAAAAATAATTATAAAATAAAGTATATTTTTTTGCGAAGCGGTCAAAATGCCGTGTCTACAAGAGTATAGAAAAAATAAAATTATTGAGAAATGTTAAAAAAATTACCTAAAAAACTATTAATGTCAACCTCTAAAATTATTAACGCTGACTAATATTTATTTTTTCGAAATAGTAAATATTAAGTAAACAATTCTTGGAGGGTTTTTTCAATTGTTTAACTTTATGTTTTTCAGATAATGGTTTTAAAATAACATAAGAGGTCTGTTTTTATATTATTTAATAGTTTCTATTATTCGGTTAAAAATTATTGCAATTACTCTTTTGAGCAAATAAAATTTAATAAATTTTATATGTAATTAATAAATGGAGAGAGAGAATGTTATTAAATGGTACGACAAAGAGAAGGCAGCAAAGATATAAATCACATATAATTAATTAAAAAAAAAAAAAAAAAGATAAACTATATGAGTAAATTTCAGTGATGTCCCTAGTCATTTAGAAAACTTACAACGATAAAATTCATTCAATTTACTATATTAATAATAAATAATAATTAAATGCACTCAAATTACTATATTGATTATAAATAATATTTAAGTTTATTTAAATAAAATGTTAAAAGCCGAGAAATAAATAACCTTTAAATATTAAAGATTATTATTTATTTTTAGTTTTTTAATTGTGTTTTTAATGTTTGTTTTTTTAACTAATATAATAGCTCCGATTTTTTTTTGTTTTAGTATTTGTTAAAAGGACAACCCAATGCACAAAGGCTCACACCATTATGGGGTCTCTTTAGTACTTTTGTTGTTATTATAATTATAAATTTTAATAATGGCCTTCAACGAAAAAAATCATATCAAGTGAGAATAAAAAAGAAAATGTAATTATTTTGTCTAATTTAATGTCATATTTATTCAAAATGATAGACATTTATAGTTTTTTGGGTTAATTACACTTTACCCCGTTGTGGTTTGGCCGATTTGCACTTTACCCCCTTGTGGTTTAAACGTCGCCACTTACTACCCCTGTGGTATTGGACTTAAGTGTCACGGTTAAAATTAGGGGTAATTGTGTCTGTTCACTTTAAAATTAAGGGTAATTTTATCATTTTGCTTAAATAATTCAAGAGATCTATTTGCAAAAATTTTAAAAACTAAAAGGGTCAAAATGTATTTTTCTCCAAAACTTTTTTCTGCTCCGACGATGACGACGGCTCCGACTGCTCCGGCGAACTTCCGACGTCGTCTCTCTCTCTCTCTTCTGGGTACCAACCACCCCTAACCCAACCATCCAACGTCGCCGGTCACCCCCAACCCAACCATCCACACTGTCGATTTCAAAATCGTTCCCAACCCAACCATATATATATATATACACACATACACATACATATACATATACATATACATACATACATACACATACGAAGTAGGGTTTCAATTTCGATTTCGAAATCGATTTCGAAATTGGGTTTCGATTTCGATTTTGAAATCGAAATCGAAATCGAAACCCTAGTTCGGCGAAGAGGGTTTTTTTATTTCGATTTCGATTTCGAACGTGACGGCAAAGACGGAGAAGAAGATGAAGACGACGGCAAAGACGGAGAAGAAGACGAAGACGACGGCGAAGACGAAGACGAAGGGTTTCGATTTCGATTTCGAAATCAAAATCGAAATCAAGAGCAGACGGCGAACACGAAGAGCACACGGCGAAGATGAAGATGATCTGGAAAAAAATACATTTATGCCCCCTTAAGTTTTTAAATAGTAATAAAATAGTCCTTACCCAATTTTTCAAATAGTATTAAGGGTATAAATGTCATTTCATACTATTTAACGGATTTTCGTTGACTTCCGTCCATTGACCGCTAGAGTTAACGGAAAATGTAACGGTTGCACTTAAGTTCAAAACCACAGGGGGGTAAGTGGCGACGTTTAAACCACAAGGGGATAAAATACAAATCGACCAAACTACAAGGGGGTAAAGTGTAATTAACCCTAGTTTTTTTTTATTTATCATTTAAAATTTATTTAAATAAAATACTAAAATAGAGAAAAATTTGAAGAATGAATTTTGTGAACATTAATGGTGTTAAATAACAGATTGTTCACGATGAATAGGAGCAAAAAGATTGTCTTTGTTGAACTCTCCTTCGGTCCAAGTAGGGATAGCAAAAAAAATCGAACTGACGGGTAACCGAGATAAACCACACCAAATGGTCAGGTTTTGAAACCGGCTAAATGGTTTGGATACGGCTTTACTTTTGAAATTAGCAACTGAAACGATTTTGGTTTTGGTTTTGAGATAGTAATCGTGAAACCGAACCACGAAATCCCTAATATATATATTTATTTATATATTATTGTTAACAATTATGGTTACAATAGTTTATTTTAAGTATCATTGAATTTTAATTATGGTTAGAAATGTTTATTGTAACAATTAATAGTTTTGTTGGTTTGGTTTTATTTTTTGGAATTTATGATTTATATTTTAGTTATATTTGTGTTTATATATAAAAAAAACAATGGTCCGCAATTTTGTAATTTTGATTTTGGTTTTGGTTTTGACTTTTTATAAATTCAAAAATCTTAAATGGTTTCGCGATTTCGCAGTTTTGGTTTTAGTTTTATATAAATTTAAATGGTTCGGTTTTAAAACCGTTTAAAAAAACGGCGGGTTTGGTTTGGTATATGTCTAACGATTTTGGTTTTGGTTTTATATGAACCAAACTAAAACCGAACCATTGACATCCTTAGGTCCAATGGTTAGGTTTTCAATTTTAGTTTTTCCTATTCGATTGTATGCCCGCACTATGCATGGGCTATTGGTAGGTTTTTGTTTTGTTTTTTCACACTTCGGTACAATTATCGATATTTTTTTTTTTTACATTTTGATTTAATTATTATATTTTTATTAATAAATCGTACATTCTTGCTAATAAATATTTGAACTAATATAAATTATGTTCATACATTTTTTACTAGTATAACTAATATTTGAACTATTGAGGTACAAAAATACTAAACCAATAAGATTAGTCAAGTGTCAATTATTAAATAATAAGAGATCTAACAATTGGAGGTGTGTTTGGTTTGCAAATGTAAAATATTTATTTATTATATTTATTTTTTGGCTTCAATTAGTTAGTGCAATTTTGCACAATATCAAAACCCATGTAGGAAAAAAAAAAAAAAAAAGAAAAAAAAAAGATATATTTAGGCAAAAAGGGAACAAAAATAGAAAATAAAGAATATGCAAAAAAAAAAAAAAAAAAAAAAAAAAAAAAAAAGAAAGAAAGTGCCAAGTTAGAAAGTGTTATAACTAATATTACTTATATTTTACTTGATTAATTTCAATATTACCTAATTTTCACTATACACATAGTGAAAATGTAGCGCGAGAGATTGTTGATTATGTACCTAATTTTTTTTATGTCATTATTATAATAATGAACAATAAGTAGTGGTTATTATTATTTATATTATTATATATATAGTGAAAAAAAAAAAAAGTTAATAAATAAAGCTCTGATGAGTTTTGGTTGAATCTTATCCCTTCATTTTAAAGGGAGAATAGGATTTGAGAGATTGATAATATTTTATTGTGGTTCATTCTCAACCCTTGACTTCCACTTTTATATATAACATATAGATATATGATATGATGTTTTTCATTTTATATTTTTTCAATTTTTTTAAGATATTTCTCATTAATTAAGTTTATTTTAAACTTTAAAATTATGTTTTTTATTTTAAAAAAAATTATATTATTCTATTGAAAAAAATATTATTTCTATTTCTATGTAACCAAAATAATGTCTCTATTAAATTTTTTACTCACCATTTTCGAAGCTTGACTTGAGTACGGGAGCATCCTTAGTAAAAAGTCGGAATAGGAACAATCTATATGAATGACCGACATCCACTACACCATCACTCTCAACTTATCTCATCGCAATATCTACCTTGTGGTTCCAACGACTTGGTCACCCCTCTCTTCCCATTCAACAAAAGCTTCTTGCCATCAACAAATCTTTTGTTTGAACTCTTCTTCCTATAGGCTTCGTTGTGCTTCTTGTGCTTGTAATAAAAGCCACAAATTGTCTTTTAAAGTTTCTTCAATTCAATGCCATGCGCCTTTTCAGTCTATTTATTCAGATGTTTTGGGTTCTTCTCCAATTATTTTGATTAACAAAAGTCGCTATTACATAATTTTTGTCGATTATTTTACGAAATATACTTGATTTGATCCCATTAATTAACCTCAAATCTAAAGTTCCTGCTATTTTTTAGCGCTTTAAAATATTTATTGAAAAATTATTTTCCATAAAAATTAAGACGGGTTACACTGATGGAAGTGGTGAATATCAATCATTCGCGAATATACTTGCCAAATATGGTATTCAACATCTCACATCGCCTCCTTACACTCTCGAACATATCGGCTCTGTCAAACGAAAACATTATCATATCATTAAAATTGGTCTCACTCTTGTTCACCAAGCTTCTGTTTTCCTTCGGTTTTGGTTCTTTGTTTTCCAAACCGCTACTTATCTCATAAATTGCATGCCGTCACCCACTATCAGT
The DNA here is from genome assembly GCA_016647705.1 of Eucommia ulmoides. NCBI lineage: Eukaryota > Viridiplantae > Streptophyta > Magnoliopsida > Garryales > Eucommiaceae > Eucommia > Eucommia ulmoides. The sequence goes on along the minus strand of JAENRU010000438.1, from coordinate 21,351 downwards.
TTTGACACTCCTTTTCACAAATTATTTCATCACCATCCTAATTCACTTTTCTGTGTATTTTTTATTGCCTCTGTTATCCATGGCTTCGTTCCTACACTTCCAATAAATTGGAACCCAAATCTCAAACTTGTGTATTTCTCATATATTCCATTACCAATCACTATCGACAAAACAATAAAACGTTTGTGGTCTCGCCATGTTAAATTTGAAGAAATTATACTTTCGTTTCAAAAAATCTCTCATCTTTCTCCTTGGGTCTACCCTATATTCACCTAAGAATTCATCCCAACCTTCCCCAACTTGGCCCATCTCTTCTCACTCAACAGGCCCAACAACCACCAAGCCCATCTACCACTCACCCAATTCCTCAAACACCAATCAAGCCTATTATCCAACAATAGGCCCACACCAATCAAGCCTATTATCCAACAATAGGCCCACACCACAAATAGCCCAACCCAATTCCTAATCTCCACAACCCACCTCAATTCTCATCAAGCCCCACACAAATTCAATCCACTTCATCCATTCTCAATGACACAGCCCATTACTCCCCACACCCACAATCCATTCTCTCTTATCACACTACATGCCCACTAACAATTCTTCGCCCACTAACTCACCCACTCTCCATGACACAGGCCACTCTTTCCCACTCCCCCACAATCCATACTATCACATCAAACTACCAGTCCACTACTTAAAATAATCCCACTACCATTAATCTCACACCACATTAACCAAACTGCTAACCCACTACCCATCCCACTCTCACTACCATACCCCCACGCCAACATCCCCATTGTTGCCTACTCAACGGCCAATTTCCACTTACTCTCCAACCACCAATCGCTCCGCCACCCCAAGTAAGTCGGCTACATCAAGAGTTCCTATTCCCGCTGCTATGTGCCAATAGATGTGTCCGCCTCACCTCCAGATCCAATAAATCTATGAACAAAGAGTTCACTGCTTTACTTAAAAGATTCCACATGGTCTATTATTCTTCCCTCTCCCTCTCCCTCAAAGAATATTATTGAAAGTAAATGGATGTATCGAATCAAAATGAAATCTAGATGGTTCCATTGCTCGTTACAAGGATCGCCTTGTGGCTAAGGGCTTTCATCAACGACGAGGTGTTGATTTCATGGACACATTTAGCTCCGTTGTTAAATTGGTCATAGTTTGTCTTGTTCTTAGCATTGTCGTCTCTCGAGGATGGTCTTTACATCAATTGGATGTGAACAACGTCTTCTTGCAAGGTTGACTAGGTAAAAATGTCCTTATGCAGCAACCTCAAGGGTTTGTGCATCCTCAGTTTCCAAACTATGTGTGTAAGCTTGACCACGCCATTTATGGCCTTCTTCAAGCTCCTCGTGCATGGTACAATGAGCTGCGAGCGTTTCTCACTCTCAGGTTTCTATAATTCTCGTTGTGATATTTCTCTATTTGTCAGTCACACATCTACTGTCAGTTTCTATCTTCTTGTTTATGTGGATGACATAATTATTACGGAAAATAGTGATGTTGCAATTTTGAAGTTTATTGCCACTATGTCCTGTAAATTCTTCGTTAAAGATTTGGGCTCCTTTAACTTATTTTATGGGTGTTAAAGTACTCGCACATCTTTTAGTCTTTATCTCTCGCAGTAAAAATACGTTACAGACATTCTCGTCAAAACAAATATAGTGGGGCTAAACCCATCAGTTCCCAATTACTTCGACCGAGTCTCTCATACTTCATGATACCTTCCTAGATCACAACGCCACAGAGTATCGGCAAGTCCTTGGTTCTCTACTGTACTTGTCTTTTACTCATCCAGATGTATCTTTTGTCATCAATAAGCTATCTCAATTCATGCATCGGCCATATACTAATCATTGGAATGCAGTCTAATGAATTCTTCATTATCTTAAGAGTACATTGCACTTTAACCTGTTTCTTCGGTGTCATTCTTCTTTAGCTCTCCATGCCTTTGTCAATGCTAATTATTAGGGCTGTGCAAAAAAGCTCGATGGCCAGACCCGCTCGCCACAAACCACCGGCCTGGCCCTAAAACCATCGGGTGTGTGCAAAATAGGGTCGAAACGTGGGTGATAATATCTGTATTTCGTGGGTTTAGGGTCAAGCAGCGGGTTTTTCAATACCAAATCCGTTGCACCTGACTCGACCGTCTATCCACATATAAATAAGATGTTTAGGGGTTTTGGCATTCAGTTTCTCTCAAATGCAATGCATCACTCCTCGTCACCTCTGCCGCTTATCCTTCCTCAGCTTCGATTCTTCGTTTTTCATTATCAATATATGAGTATTCATTTCAGTCGCTACCTTCGTTTGTTCTTCTCTCTCTCTCTTTTCTCTAAATCTTCATTCAAAGTTCAAATCCTGCGATTGTTCTTCTTCTTCTTCCCTCTTTTCTCTTCAATCCTCTTCCTCCTCGATTATTCTTCTTCTGCAATTCTTCTTCTCCAATGATTCTTTTTCAGTTCAGTGGCTTGAAAAACCTAATTATCTAAAGCATTTAGATCTGATGTCTGTGGAGTGAAGACGGTGATTGACAAGCCTACAATGATGAAATTGACGACATGAGGTGTGTTTTTGTTTCTATTCTATTCAATATAAATATTTTTGTTTCTGTTTCGTTGTGTGCTTTTGTTTCTGTTTTCTTTTGTAGATCTGCTTCTATTTTGTTACCTCTGTTTCTGATAATCTGTTTGTTCTATACATATTTCCATCCCTCAATCCTCATCTCATTCTCAACCTCTATTTTCCAATCAAGTCCAACCGAACCCAATCGGTCTCCGACAACATCGGATATTCAATGTTATCGGTCGATAACGGGTTCCAAAAATCAGACCCGATGGTTTTCGAGTTGGGTCTCAAATCTATCCAAAATCAATGCCACCCGCCCCGTACACACCCCTACTGATTATGCTCTCAATAAAGACAATTATTCTTCTATATCTACTATGCAATCTTTCTCGGTCCTAATCTCATCAGATGGTGCTCCAAGAAACAACCAATTGTTGCTCGGTCTAATACAGAAGTTGAATATCGTGCCATACCTTCAACTACTGCTGAAGTAAACTAGTTATCTCATCTACTCCAAGAATTTGAATTCTCTTCTCCCACTGCTTCAACCATCTACTGTGATAATATTGGAGCAACTTACGTCTATGCTACTCCAGTATTTCATTCTAGAAAGAAGTACATTGCTATTGATTTTCACTTTATTCAGGATCAAATATTCAAAAAGTAGCTTTGGGTTACCCATGTACATACTTCGGATTAGCTAGCAGACTCACTCACCAAGCCACTAGCTTGGACCCAATTTCAATTTCACCATTCCAAGCTTAGTATTCTTCCAAATGGCTTGCGCTTGCGGGGGGCATGATAGAACGTGATCACCTATTTCCATCTCTCCACTGACCATACTTATGTCTATCTCTCCATTGACCATTAGCTCCTCATTTTTAGCTTTCGTGTATTTTGTGATTATTATACATAGAATAGTAATTGTTAATTGTTAGTGCACTTCACTGTATATATTGGTTAAAAGTGTGATGAATAAACAAGCCACTTTTGCCTTTCATTTTTTGTTTTTCTTTAATAGGTACCCACCCATACTTTAGAGCAACTCCAACGCATGAGCCAAATGGATAGTTAAATCTCTCAACTGCCATTTTAGCTAGTCAAAATGAAAAAAAACGAGGTCCAGTAGAAGAGCTATTTGGATAGCCAAAATGCCTAGAACCCTAAACAAGAGCCAAATTTGGTTGAGCTCTCTTCACTAGCCAAAAGTAAAAGGAGGGTTCAAATTACCGTTGGGATTTGAAACAGTCAAATTACCATTCCGATTCACCCACCATCTTCGTTTCACCTTCTTGTCGTTTCTCCTCTGCTGCGATTTGTAGATGTAAAATGCTGACAAACTTGAGAAATTCTTCGCCGAAGTCCGAACCCTAATAGCTCGTCGTCGTCGCCGAATATAGCTCTCGTTGTCATAGTCGCCATCGCAATCACTCGTAGCTTCTCGCCGGTCGTCGCAGTTGCCATCGCAAATCGCTCATTCCCCTCCCCCTCCTCTCTCTCTCTAATTTGGGGGTTTGAGAAATTAAAAGGAGAGGTGGTTTTATAATTTGGGAGATGGGTGGATTTGTAATTAGGGTTAATTAGATTTTGTTGATTTCGGGATTTTGATGGACAATTAAGTATTGATATTTTTTATGGAACTAACGTTTTTATTGAGTAATTCAGCTTAAAGAGTTCCAATCAAGATAATATCATGAAGTAATTGTGAATGATGCAGAGACGGACATTAAGAGATTGAAGATTCTAAAGAATCTAGATGAAAACAACTTAAATTTATTTTACTCTTAATGTATCCCGATTAGAATCACATACGATACAAAAATTATTTATATTTATGTGTATTTAAAATTAAGGTCCTAATAATTGTTAAATTATTTGCTCCTATGTAAAATTGAAAAATGAAAATTGACTTAAGCAAGATTAGTGTTTAAAATTAAATATTAGTGTCAATTGTGTTAAGAGAGAAAAGAAATTGGTTAACGGGATTAAAACGATAAAGTTTGAAGTTGAAATTAGTTGAAAATGAGATATTCCAGCAGTGATCAGTCAACTGAAGGGTATCAGATCGGTCAACTGATTGGCGTTGGGTTGGAAAGGTGAAACTCTCTGAATTGATCGGTCAACCGACCGTGGCGTGTTTTGGATGGGAAAACTCTCTAAATCTGTTGGTCAACCGACCGTGGGAATTCGGTCAACCGCCTAGGCTTGTGCACTTGTTCGTATTTTGACCATAATTTTCCCGTCCAAACTCCGATTGAGGTAATTCAAAAAGATCTGGAAAGCTTAGAAAGAGAGATACAACTTTCATGTTTTGAGTTTTTCCAAAATCAGAATGAAGGACGGTCAAAACGAGGCTTAAAGTTTTTGCACCTGTAATCACAATCAGTTAACTGACCACAGAGATCGGTCCAACCAACTGTTTCGGTTGAGATCTCGAGGAACTTAGATTTTTGGTAAAAAACTAGCCATTTTTTATAGTTCCAAGGGAGAGATTTGGGGGATTTGAAATTATGGAAGATATGGTCCATATATTTTGAAAAAAATATTGATTTGGTTCATATATTAAATGGTTTTCTCAATTTGGTTCATTAAATACTTCTTATCTATTTGATTTGAAATTGAGAAATAATTTGAGGAATTAATTGAATGATTTAAATGTCATATTTAAGTGAAATTGACCAAAATTAAATGGTATTGATATATGGGGTCTATATGTGTATTTAAGTGTCATATCTTTTGAGAACTAACCGTTAGAAGGCCTGTTTCAAATAAGTTTATATAAACCTGCGTTTTTCACATATCAATATATCACATCTATCAAGAACTTTAAGTTCATGAGCATTCTAGGAGTCATTATTCTGAGATTATATCTAGAGATCAATTGTAAGTTCAATTGTTTGAGAAGTTCTTGAGTTAAAGTACTAATTATGTTGGTATCACCGATTTGAGTTGTCTAGCGTTTCAATCTATAATCTTTCAGTGTTATCCTAGTGAGATCTTTCCAAACTATTAATCTTTATTGTGTATTTATTTTTCTATATTTTTTTAATTGATAAGATCTTGATAAAATTATTTTTGAATTTTAAAAAGTATAAAAATTCTTTTAAAACGATTTTTGTGATTATCTGATTACGTATTCAATTTTGTACTACCCACATCTTTTATAATCAGATTTTGAATTCATCACGTAAATTCTATCACTAGTAATTTCGAGATATTAATTGAGTTTAATTGATTTGAAGTGGTAAAAGTTCCGAGTGGGAAAAAACTTATTGATTCTTGTAATTGGTGAGTTTGTGCAGATTAGATACTGTTAAGAGTATCTAATCAGGGGTAACTTAAATTTCAATTTTTTTTAGGAATAAGATTGAGGTTTGATCTTTACCTAGTGGATTAAAAGGTTATGTTATTCTTTTCCCTTGAAAAGAATTAAGCTTGATTCTTCCTTATTAGAATTATTTGGAGTGATTTATAAAGGTTTCATCCTTACCTAGAAAATGATACTTGGAATATTTTTGGTGAGGTTTGATTCTTAGTTTAAGATATAAAAAAATTAGGTTTGATCTTTAGTCTGTGAAAGGATTAGGTTAGTTTTGAGTTTGGAAAAAATATAAGATTATTCTTGAGCCTAATAAACGGATTAGGTGGTGATTCCTCCTGAATAAAATTAGGTTAGTCTTTAGCTTGGTAAAAAGATAAGGTTCTTCCTTAACCTGTGAAAAGAATAATTGTAAAGTTTGATTCTAAGCATGGTAAAAGAATCGGTGTAAGAGTTTGGTTCTTACCTATTAAAAGAATCTTGAGTTTAGTAAGTCCGAATCTCCATGGGACTCGGAGGATTGGATTAACCAAGAGTGACTTGGTGAACCAGGATATATCATTGTGTATTGCATTGATTTACATTATTTATATTTTTATTATTTGAGTGTGCACCTAGATTAAATACACTTATTCAGTGCGTTATAAAGATAAATAATTGATTATTTGATTTAATAAGTGTTGAAAGATAAAAATTTTGTTTAAATTTTTTATAATTACTCAATTCACCCCTCCCTCTTGGGTAGCTCACTGGGCCATCAAGTTTAATTCTAATTTTCATACAAATTATAATATTTGTAAATTTTAACTTAATAATTACAATAATTGGGTTTATTGGATGAAAATTTAGATGAAAAATTAATAGATAAAAAATAGCTAGTTAGGTTGGAATACATTTTTTAATTTAGATGGTGAAATCATTATTCAAGTAATCATTTTTTTATTTGGCTGGCTAGTGTGCGTTGACATGCTCTTAGAGACCAAAAATATAATTTTCCAACCCATAGTAATCTCTGGAAAATTGAACCAAGTTCCCAGCATCATCTTCAGCTTGAATAGAAATGGAGGAGAAACCACTGGTAAAGATCCCCAGAGTCAAGCTCGGAGCTCAAGGGCTTGAGGTAAAAGGCTTCTTCTCTTTCCATACCCCTTTTTCAGGTTAAAAAAAGACCAGAGTTGAATCTGCATATTCAAGCTCAGAATTTAGCTGTATCTGAGCATCTTAACTGATTGAAGTTAGTAAATTTGACTCGAAAACAAAAACGTAGAATGATTGAGCTATCATTCATGGGTTGCAGGTTTCTAAATTAGGGTTTGGATGTGGAGGACTTTCTGGATTTTATAACGCCCCCCTCTCCCACGAAACCGGATGTTCGGTCATAAAGGAAGCATTCAACATGGGCATAACCCTCTTCGATACTGCAGACATGTATGGAGAAAATCATGATAATGAGATCATGATCAGCAAGGTGAAAGAATTTCAATTCATAATTTCATACCTGTTAGGCCAAAAAGAGAGAAAATCTGTAAAAAGAAAGAAATAGGGTAATTGCTTTCTTGGGTTAAGATTTTGATTTAATCAGTTATAGGAAGTTCAATGTGCCCTTATTTTTTTCAGATTTTCATGGTAGTAAATAGAATTTTGGTTGAGTTAAAAAATTGATAAAAAAAAAAAAAACTAACCAGAGGCGTTTTGTTGTACGTTTTCAGGCTCTGAAGCAGCTTCCTCGAGAAAAAATTCAATTAGCCTCTAAATTTGGGATTGCGTTAGAAAATGGGCAGTTTGCAGTGAAAGGTAACCCTGAATATGTGAGGAAATGCTGTGAAGGTAGTCTTAAACGGCTTGAAGTGGACTGTATCGATATTTACTATCAGCACCGTGTGGATCCTACAGTGCCAATAGAGGACACCGTAAGCATTATAACAACAATTCTCTTGTTCTATTTAGGACCCCATTTTGAGAACTCAATTCGCAATCTGAAAAAACCCAAAAAATTCAATTTGGAGACATGTGCCAAACAGGCACTTAATGTGATTAATAGTCTATTTTGTGTCGTTTTTATGTATGAACTGGTAGGTGGGGGAGCTCAAGAAGCTCGTGGAGGAAGGGAAGATAAAATACATTGGATTGTCGGAGGCAAGTCCAGATACAATAAGGAGGGCCCATGCCGTTCATCCAATCACCGCTGTACAAATGGAGTATTCATTATGGACCTGTGATATCGAAGATGAAATAATTCCATTATGCAGGTTGAATAATATGTATCTCTGATGATCAACACCCGTAAAGTCAATTTTTCTCATCATTTAGAAAAGTTTGTTTAACTTTATGTGATGGGGATTTTATGAGCTTAATTGCAGAGAGCTCGGTATAGGGATAGTGGCATATAGCCCTCTTGGCCGTGGATTCTTTGGAGGGAAAGCAGTTGTGGAGAGTCTTCCCTCTGAGAGTATATTGGTATGCTTCTTTTGTTCAATAGTTTCTGGGAATGGAAACAGAAATCTGGGAACAATTATGTTGTCTTTGGGAGTGGATTAGAAACTTTTTTTGTTGTTCTGTCCCCCCCCCCAAAAAAAGTGAGAATGGAAACATAAATATGGGAACAGAAACACTAAACAAACGGGTCGTGACATAATTGTTTTGGTCTTACAGCAGGATCAATATCCAAGGTTCTCGGTGGAGAACATAGAAAAGAACAAAATTCTATATGACCGTCTATCTACTTTGGCCGCTAAGCATGATTGTACCACTCCTCAACTAGCTCTAGCTTGGCTGCTTCACCAAGGAGATGATGTAGTCCCAATCCCTGGTAAATTATAGCGTTTTTTATTATTAATATTATTATTATTATTTGGATTTGGGAATTGGATCAAATTGAAGCTTCAGATCACAATAAAACGGAACCTTCTTGTCGTAATTTTTTTTATATTGTCCAGGGACAACCAAGATTAAAAACCTTTGTAATAACGTCGGATCCTTGGCAGTAAAGCTTAGTAAAGAGGATTTGAAAGAAATATCCGATGCAGTACCCCTTGAGGAAGTTGAAGGTGAAAGAGAATATGATGGTTTTAGGAAGTACTCTTGGAAGTCGGCAAACACCCCACCAAAAGTAATATCGTAAAATGCCATTAAGAACAAAGTGTTGAACCCAAGTAATTCATACGTTTTCATTAAGTTTCCTCACTATTGTGTATTCCTCTCGTTGACTTCATCTTGGATTGGATTATGAGGAAAAGCCAAGTTTGTTTGAACATGTATGTATGTGTGTGTGTGTGTATATACAGATCATTTCATGCATAAGTTCTATAATGGCTTGATATATTTTTATATCTAGTTACTCATTTATGCCCCTTTACTTCTTCTCTTAGGCTGTATTGAAGCTATTCATGAGCAATTTTTTATAAATTATTTATCTTCGCATCGCACATGTATGAGAAATATTTTAGAGTGATTTTTTTATTTCAATAGGGCCAATGAGTTCCAGTTTTATATGTGTGCTATTGTAAATCTCTAGTCTTTTGTTTGAGATGATTGAATTTGAGTCTTGAGAAGGGTATTTTGTTCACTCTAAAAAATTTAGTCTCCAATCGAACATAAACTAGAACTATGGGGCGTAGATGTAAGAAAAAATATTGATGATCCCGGCAAAAAATCCGTACGATTTAGTTCAAGTATAGGGACTTCTAGAGGGAGAGGTAGGCCTAAGAAGACTTAGGACGAGAATACCAGAATTGATTTGATGGCATTAAACCTGATTGAGGGGATTACCCTTGATCGATCACTATGGTGTAAATTGATACATGTAGTCGATCCTAATTTAAGTGGGACAAAATTTTAGTTGTTGTGTATTCTTTCTGTACACGTGCTGCACGCATATATTTTATGTTGTTATTTACTTTGATTGCTGTGAATGAAGAATTTTTTTCCCTAGTCTTGTCTTATAGTAATTTTTTAATGTCTGGCCAACAGGTGGACAGCCGCCGTGTTTTATATTAATCTCTTTGATGAGTTCGTCAACTTATTGGTCTAACTTTTCTTTCTTTATAAGTGGAATCATATAATAAGTAAAGAATAAAGATCAAAGTTGATAATCGTGGGAAGTGGTTTGTACCAATAAATACTCCCAAATCCCATTGAAATCAAACCTTTCATCTTCAACTCGAGAAAAAATGGAGAAATCAAAGATTCCAAGAGTCAACCTCGGAGCTCAAGGGCTGGAGGTAAGGAAAAATATTCCCTTTTTAGATCTTTTTTTTTTTTTAACTGTGAAAATTATCTTCTTATATATATATATATATATATATATATATATATATATTTGTATAGTTCCTTTTCTTTACTTTCTCAATTACTGCAAAAATTATCTTGACATAAATTGGGTGATTAATGAGGTTATTATCTAACTCTTTTAAGCTCCCTAAAATCATGGGTTCATGTCATCCTGATCAATGAAATGAAAAAAAAAACATATGTTTTTGCTTGAAATGAATTTCTTGTTGGTTTGGCGCTTTGTTTGGAGAGTTGAAATCACGATTTTAAAACTAGCAAATCAATTGTGTTTTTTTTTTTTTTTTTTTTGAATTTTCAAACCCCTATTTGGGACCTTTTGCCCAATGGGTTCTTCAAATGAATGAATAAGACAATGTTTGGTCCTTCATCTGATAATTTCAGATCTAAAATATGAATGTCTTAGGTAGTGTTTTTGGTTCACCTTTTTTGTTCTGTAACATACTAACAGTGTTAGATCCCGTTTGATAACGCAATTAAGTACTTAAAACAGAATGCATTAAACGTATTTATCAAATTTAATGCGTTCGATAACAAAATTAAATAATCACTTAAAAAATAAATATCATTTAAAAAATTGTTCAAAATTTTAAATAAGGTATGATTCACTTACGCTGCGTTTGGTATGCTAAAATGGAATGGAATGACAATAGCATTGGAATTAGTATGGTAATGGAATGGAATGGAATGATCATTACCATTCTTATATTTTGTGATAAAAGGGATTACATGTGGTATCAGAATAACATCAAAGGGTAAAATAGTAATTTAATTGAATTTTCAAACGGTATAATTGTTAATTTCATTCCAAATATTTTATTAGTATTTGGTCTCGCTTTTTTGTCAATTATTGATTAAAACTTAATCTCATGTAGTAGGGATTAACCAATACCAAGTTTATCTTGGTATTGGTTAATCCCATGTTTTGTGGGATTAGGGAATTCTTGGTAATAGGAATGAGATTAAATTCCATATACCAAATATGGGAATTGAATGGTCATTCCAATCCTATCTCAAATCTCGTGTCTTAAACGCCACCTTAATTTTTTAGCACACTCAATAACATAGAATATCTTATTATTACAACCAGCATTCTGATTATTACAAATTTACAATCAACATTTTACACTAATACTATGAAATCTTACAAAAAAACGTTATATACAAAATGTTATAGATGGAGAAAATACTAAATTAAAAAATAAATAAAGTGAGAAAGTTGTAAAGAGATAATATTTAAAAAAAATAAAATTGTAAAAATTATTTTAGGAACAAAAATTTATAAAAATATATTTTTTTAAGTTAAAAATATTAAAAAAATTAAATATTTAATATATTCGGCACTTAATAAATTCAACACTTACAGATTCAGCACTTAAAATATGATCAAGCTAGTTTTCCTGTGTTTCAGGTTTCTAAATTAGGGTTAGGATGTGGAGGACTTTCTGGAAGCTATAATGCTCCTCTCTCCCATGAAGCCGGATGTTCTGTTCTAAAGGAAGCATTCAATATGGGCATTACCTTTTTTGATACTTCAGACGCTTACGGTTCGTTTGGTTGAACGGAATGGAATGAGGGTGGAATGGAATGGAAGAAGTAATGGAATGAGAGAAGGAATGGAATCGCTATTCCATTCTCTTGTTTGGTTGGTATGAAATGAGAGAAAGAATGAAATAGTGAAATATAGTAAAATTCTCATTATGATTATTATTCCATTCTCTTATTTGGTTGGTATGAAATGAATGAAAGAATGGAATGAAATATAATAAAATTCTCATTATACCCTTATTACAAAATTTTATCATATTTCACTATTTCATTCAATTTTAAGTTTATGTTCTCTAATTTCTCTTTTTGTTCTCAATTTTCAGTTTCTATTCTCTAATTTCTGTTTCTATTTGCAATTTTCAGTTTTCGTTCTCAATTTTTCATTCTCTAATTTCTTGTTTTTGTTCTCAATTTTCAGTTTATGTTCTCAATTTTCAGTTTTTGTTCTCAATTTTCAGTTTCCGTTCTCAAATTTCTGTTCTCTAAATTTCTATTTTTGTTCTCAATTTTTAGTTTATATTCTCAATTTTCTGTTTTTGTTCTTAATTTTCATTTTTTGTTCTCAATTTTCAGTTTTTGTTCTCAATTTTATGTTCTCTAATTTTATGTTTATGTTTTCAATTTTCTGTTTCTGTTCTCAATTTCTGTTTCTATTCCCAATTTTCTGTTCTCTAATTTCTATTTATGTTCTCTAATTTTTGTTTCTGTTCTTAATTTTTAGTTTTTGTTCTCAATTTTCAAGAGCTTAAATACAAGGGTTATTATGTAATTTAAGATGTTCCTTCCATTAGGTTGGAATCTCATTCCACCCCATCTCAAATAGAATCCTATTCCACACAATTCTATTGGAGAATCAAACAATGGAATAGAAATCGAGGGCGGAATGCGATTCCATTCCGCCCCCGATTCCATCCAACCTAACATGCCGTTACGGATTAAATCATGATAATGAGATCATGATCGGCAAGGTAAAAATTTTGTTTGGTTAAGAAATTTCTGATCAAACATGAACAAGAGGCAATTTTTTATTTATGTTTTTTTTAAGGCTTTGAAGCAGCTTCCCCGTGAAAAAATTCAATTAGCCTCTAAATTTGGGGTTACATCAGAGAATGGGCAGTTTGCAGTGAAGGGTAACCCTGAACATGTGAGGAAAAGCTGTGAAGCCAGTCTTAAACGGCTTGAAGTGGACTACATCGATCTTTACTATCAGCACCGTGTGGATGTCTCAGTGCCAATAGAGGACACCGTGAGCATTATAACAACAAATTCTCTTGTTCTATTTACGCCCTGTTTGGAGACCTCAAAAACCACGATTTTGAAAACCCATAATTAATTTGGAGCTTCAAACACCTTTTACGGCTCGTTCGGTTGAATGGAATGGGATAAAGAATAGAATGAGAGAATAAATGTAATGAATTTGTCAACGTAATCACTATGTCATTCTCGTCTTTGATTGCTATGGAATGAAAGAAGAAATGAAATAATGAAAAATAACAAAATTCTCGTAATTTATAATAATAGGGGATTGACTTTTGTGGAAATTGATTTTTGATTCCATTGGGCCGGGTTGATTCTAGCACAAGAACTATGGAATTCAATTTCATCATCTTTCATTTCAATAGAATCAATTTTTTTATTCCATTGAACAACCAAATAAGAGAATCAGAATCGCCGGTGAAATGGCGATTCCATTCTATCCCGATTTTGTTCAACCAAACGAGGCGTTAGGATCTCCTGCCAACCGCCAAACTAGTACTTAATGTGATTTAATAGCCTATTTTGTGTGGTTTTTATGCATGAATTTGTAGGTGGGGGAACTATCTATGACTACCAAATTGCACTTCGTCACCAAAAGAGGTCACATTTGGCTACGATTATTCATTTTGTCGCCAATAGACACATTTGGCAACGATTATTATGTCGTCGCCAAAACAATTCGTAGTTGAATCCCATTTTTCTTGTAGTGTAAGACAAAGAGTTAGGTACTCCTTCTCCGTCGGTGGGCGGTCCACGCTGCGCGGCCGCTTAGATTGCTTCCCCTTCGCCCAAAGCTCAAGATAGCTAAGCTAACTAGTCTTCTCAAACTGAAAGGACAGCGAACGAGTAGTCGGAGAATTCAAAGCCTCAACCGCCATTAATAATCAAAAATCCAAAACACACCGAACCAGATAGCTTCTTCGCGTTCTAGAAAGAGAGAGAGTTTAGTATGAGAGTGAAGAAGAAGGGTTTATAAAAGGGTGGGTGTTAGGGAGAACCGGAAAGGGAAGGAAGTTGCATGACAGGTGGTAGGAAAAGCAAGAGAGTTGGGTTTGCCCAACTAATTTTCATTTATGTTTATCTTTTTAATTAAATAAAAAAAAATGATGTAGTGGAGCACGTTGAGTTTGAGTTTTCTTCAAGGCCAAGTGGACTGAAGAAGTCGGTTTAGAGATAGAGACTAGAAAGAGGAAGTAGATAGGTGTTTACTATGAGTTATTGAGAAAAACAGGGGTGAACCACTCCCTGTTTTGGGGGTGGAACCACCCCCGCAACAAGGGGTGGTAACACCCCCGTAACAGGGGGTGTTCATCCCCTGTGAAACCCTCTATGTTCATAGGGGGTAAAAACACCCCCTTCAACAGGGGGTGAACACCCCCTGTTTTGGCCTGCGGTGAGAGAGGGGGAGATGAGGAGGGAAGGAGAAATAGAAAAAGAGTGAGTGAAGAAAAGAGAGAGAAATGAGCGGGAGACAAAAAAAAATTATTTAAAAATTAAAAATTTGTAAAAAGACATATTTTCCCCTTTATTTTGTTATGTTTGATAAAAAAAAATACGGAATGACCGAATAAAAATGAGCTAATGTCTAGAGGATTTAAATTGAAACGCTCAAACAGAGAGGGACCATTTAGAAAAGTGTCAATACCTAGAAGGTTTAAAATGTATTTTTTCCTTCATATAAAAAATTACAATAATTTTTGCGGCCTATAAAATATTGTTTTTTCTTAAAAAATCACTGTATAAAATAAATTAGATAAATAACTAATCGTAAATTTTAGAGTTAAAATACAAAAATCATTTTTAATTTATGACATGCTCATCAAAAACCCATTTGTTTTCAATTATGGGAAAAAATATATTAATTTAGGATAAGATTAAAATAAAGCACAATTGTGAGTGGGTTATGTCAATTGTTTCTTATTGCTAACTTCTCTTCAAATTACCTCACTATTTTTTTTTATTGAAATGTAAAATATTGTTCCTTTGTATACGTACATATGTGTGTGTGCATATATATATATATAAAAGAAGAAAAAAAAAACTTTATTGACAATAGAGAAAACATTGCGCCGACACAAAAATAAAAAAATTATTTTTTATTTCTTCTTTTTTATGCTAAAATAGATTGTTAGGGAAAAGAAAGTTTTTGAGGGACCATCATTTTCAGCCCACAAGATTCATTCTTTTTTTGAATAAAAAATAATTTAATCATTTAAAAAAAATCCAATATTTTGAATTTGTTTTTGTTAAAATGAATGAAAGTTCAAATTCATAACAATAACAAAATAAAAATAAATAAACAAATAAAAAAAATAGAATTATTAATTAAAAAACTATTTTATTTAAATGAAAATTAATTTAATTATTTTAAAAAAAAATCCAATATTATGAATATAATTTTTTTTTTTAAAATGAATGAAATTTCCAAATGATAATAAAAAAAACTAAATAAATATAATTATTAATTAAATAATAGTTTATTTATTTATTAAGCAAATATTGAATGGTGGTGGTGTCAAGCACAACACCACATTCACTTTCATTTTGAGATTGGAATAGAAAGTGGTTTTGAACACCACAAAGAATTGTAATTGAAAGCAGTTACATAGAATTGGAATTTAAAACGGTTTTTTATTCATTTTCAATGTTATTAATTGTAATTGAAAGGGATTTTCTATTCATTTTCAATCATTAGTAATGGAAAGAAAAGATCTTGATCACTGATTTGATAGGGATAAGGAGATTAGAGAAATACTTCATTTTGAGCTAAAAAATGTTAATTCTTAGTTTTTTATTCTACTTTTAGTATATAAGTATTTTAGACTAACATAATATGTGAGTCTAGAAAAAAAAAATTATTTGAGTATTTTACGTTGATACAATTAATCGTTTAATTTTATATCTAATACATTTTATGAGAGTATAGAAAAAATAAATTTATCGAGAAATGTTAAAAAAATAACCTAAAAACCTATTAATGTCAACCTCTAAAATTATTAACGTTGACTAATATTTATTTTTTCGAAATAGTAAATATTAAATAAACAATTCTTGGAGGGTTTTTTCAATTGTTTAACTTTATGTTTTTCAGATAATGGTTTTAAAATAATATGAGATGTCTGTTTTTATATTATTTAATAGTTTCTATTATTTAGTTAAAAAATTATTGGAATTACTCTTTTAAGCAAATGAAATTTAATTAATTTTATATGTAATTAATAGATGGAGAGAGAGAATTTTATTAAATGGTATGACAAAAAGAAGACGACGAAGTGATAAGTCACATATAATTAATTATTAAAAAAAAAGATGAACTATATGGGTAAGTTTCAGTGATGTCCCTAGTAATTTGGAAATAACTTACCATGATAAAATTCATTCAATTTACTATATTAATAATAAATAATAATTAAATGCACTCAAATTACTATATTGATTATAAATAATATTTAAGTTTATTTAAATAAAATGTTAAAAGGTGAGAAATAAATAAGCTTTAAATATTAAAGATTATTATTTATTTTCAATTTTTTAATTGTGCTTTTAATGTTTGTTTTTTAACCAATATAATATCTCCCATTTTTTGTTGTTTAGTACTTGTTAAAAGGACAACCCAGTGCACGAAGGCTCACGCTATTACAGGGTTTGTTTAGTAGTTTTGTTATTATTATAATTATAAATTTTAATATTGGTCATCAACGAAAAAAATCATATCAAGTGAGAATAAAAAAGAAAATGTAATTAATTTGTCTAATTTAATGTCACAATTATTAAAAATAATAGACATTTATATTTTATTTTATTTTTATTTATCATTTAAAATTTATTTAAATAAAATACTAAAAGAGAGAAAAATTTAGAAGAATGAATTTTATGAACATTAATTGTGGTAAATAGCAGATTGTTCACGATGAATAGGAGCAAAAAAATTGCCTTTGTTGAACTCTCCTTCGGTCCAAGTAGGGATGGCAAAAAAAATGAACTGACAGGTAACCGAGAGAAACCACACCAAATGGTCAGGTTTTGAAACCGACTAAATAGTTTTGCTTTTGAAATTTGCACCCGAAACGATTTTGGTTTTGATTTTAAGATAGTAATCGTGAAACCGAACCACGAAATCCCTAATATATATATATATATATAATTGTTAACAATTATGGTTACAATAGTTTATTTTAAGTATCATTGAATTTTAATTATGGTTAGAAATATTTATTGTAACAATTAATAGTTTTGTTGGTTTGGTTTTATTTTTTGGAATTTATATTTTATATTTTAGTTATGTTTGTGTTTATCTATAAAAACAATGGTTCGCCGTTTCGTGATTTTGATTTTGGTTTTGGTTTTGACTTTTATAAAATTGAAAAATCTTAAATGATTTCGCGATTTCGCAATTTTAGTTTTGCGAAATTTGGTGAAAAGTCTAATTCCATAAAACCAACACTCTGCGAGGTCCTGTAACAGTGATTTTTTAACACATGACATGGTCCTTAGAAAATTCCCTCAACAAAATTCCCTAAATTTAAATGGTTCGATTTTAAAACCATTTAAAAAAACGGCGAGTTTGGTTTGGTATATGTCTAACGATTTTGGTTTTAGTTTTATATGAAACCAAACTCAAACTGAACCATTGACATCCTTAGGTCCAATAATTAGGTTTTCAATTTTAGTTTTTCCTATTTGATTGTATGCCCGCGCTATGCACGGGCTATCGGTAGTTTTTTTTTTTCCACACTTCGATACAATTATCGATATATTTTTATTTTTATTTTGTATTTTGATTTAGTTATTATATTTTTATTAATAAATCGTACATTCTTACTAATTAATATTTAAACTAATATAAATGATGTCCGTACATTCTTTACTAGTATAACTAATGTTTGAACTATTGAGATACAAAAATGTTAAACCAGTAAGATTAGTCGAGTGTCAATTATCAAACAATAAGAGATCTAACAATTGGGGGTATGTTTGGTTTGCAACTATAAAATATTTATTTATTGTATTTATTTTTTGGTTTCAATTAGTTAGTGCAATTTCGCACAATATCAAAACCCACAAAGGAAAAGAAAAGATATATTTAGGGAAAAAAAATGGAACAAAAAGAGAAAATAAAGTATATGCAAAAAAAAATGTGCCAAGTTAGAAAGTGTTATAACTAATATTACTTATATTTTACTTGATTAATCTCAATATTACCTAATTTTCACTATATACATAGTGAAAATGTAGCGTGAGAGGTTATTAATTTTGTACCTAATTTTTTTATGTCATTATTATAATAATGAACAATGAGTAATGGTTATTATTATTTATATTATTGTATATATAGTGAAAATAAAAGAAAAAAGGTAATAAATAAAGCTATTATGAGTTTTGGTTGAATCTTATCCCTTCATTTTAAAGGGAGAATATGATTTGAGAAATTGATAATATGAGTTTTGGTTGAATCTCAACCCTTGCATTCCACTTTTATATATAACATATAGATATATGATATGATGTTTTCCATTTTATATTTTTTTAATTTTTTTAAGATGTTTCTCTTTAATTAAATTTATTTTAAACTTTAAAATTATGTTTTTTATTTTAAAATTTTTTATATTATTCTATTGAAAAAAATCTTATTTCTATTGCTCAGTTTTATAACCAAAATAATGCCTCTTTTAAATTTTTTCCTCACCATTTTCGTGTGAAGGACTTGAGTACGGAAGCATCGATCCTTAGTAAAAGGCCGGAATAGGGACAATCTATATGAATGACCGATATCCACTACACCATCACCCTCCATTTATCTCATCGCAATATTAACCTTGTGGTTCCAACGACTTGGTCACCCCTCTCTTCCAATTCAACAAAAGCTTCTTGCCATCAACAAATCTTTTGTCCGACCTCTTCTTCCTGTAGGCTTCATTGTGCTTGTAATAAAAGCCACAAATTGTCTTTTAAAGTTTCTTCAATTCAATGTCATGCGCCTTTTCAGACTATTTATTCAGATGTTTTGGGTTCTTCTCCAATTATTTTGATTAACAAAAGTCGCTATTACTTAATTTTTGTTGATTATTTTACGAAATATATTTGATTTCATCCCATTAATTAACCTCAAATCTAAAGTTCCTGCTATTTTTTAGCGCTTTAAAATATTTATTGAAAATTTATTTTCCATAAAAAAAATAAGACGGGTTACACTAATGGAGGTGGTGAATATCAATCACTCGCAAATATACTTGCCAAATATGGTATTCAACATCTCACATCGCCTCCTTACACTCTCGAACATGTCGGTTCCGCCAAACAAAAACATTGTCATATCATTAAAATTGGTCTCACTCTTCTTCACCAAGCTTCTATTCTCCTTCGGTTTTGGTTCTTTGCTTTCCAAACCGCTACTTATCTCATAAATCGCATGCCTTCACCCACTATCGGTTTTGACACTCTTTTTCACAAATTATTTCATCATCATCCTAATTCACTTATATGTGTATTTTTTGTTGCCTCTTAATATCCATAACTTTGTCCCTACACTTCCCACAAATTGGAACCCAAATCTCGATCGTGTGTTTCTCAGATATTCCATTGCCAATCACTCTTATTATTGTTTGGACCCACAAAACAATAAAATATTTGTGGTCCCACAATGTTAAATTTGAAGAAACTATATTTTTGTTTCAAAAAATCTCTCATCTTTCTTCTTGGTCTACCCTATATCCACCCAAGAATTCATCTCTACCCTCCCCAACTTGGCCCATCTCTTCTCCCTCAACAGGCCCAACAACCACCAAGCCCATCTACCACTCAAATCAATTCTCAAACACCAATCAAGCCTATTATCCAACAATAGGCCCACACCACAAATGGCCCAACCCAATTCCCAATCTCAATTCTCATCAGGCTACTGTCCTGCATACCCCCGCGCCAACTTCCCCATTGTTGCCTACTCAACCGCTAGTTTCCACTTACTCTCCAACCATCAATCGCTCCGCCACCCCAAGTAAGTCGGCTACATCAAGAGTTCCTATTCCCGTTGCTCATGTGCCAATAGATGTGTCCGAGCTGGTCTGGCTGACCAGAGGATGGCTGAGCTCAAACCTCAAGACATACCGACAAGAGCTCGCCTACCAGAGGATGGCCGAGCTCGGACCTCAAGACATGCCGACCAGAGGATGACCGAGCTCAGTTCGCCAAACAAACCTCCTCCAAGGCAGATGGACTTTCCTGATGGGCCAAAAAGCCCAAGCCTATCACTGTTCAGTCTCTATTTCAATAAATACGGGAGCATTTCAATACCCAAGGAGACCGGAGATAATGCTCAATCTCTAATTTAAAGCATACAAATTCTTCCCCCCGAGCTCTTACTCTCACGCCGGCAGGGACAAGCCGGACACACCCCGGCAAGTTCTGTGTGCAAGTACAGCCCGGAAAGTCAGGCTGGACAACCCGCCTCAGCTTGGAGATCAGGCCGGACAACGCCACCCCAGCTCAGACATGCTCAAGATTGAGGTCCTGAAGGCCTAAGGAATCCAACTCTGCTGAGAACACTCTCCAGATCTCCATCAACTCTCCACACGAAAGCTGATTCATCAACTCTCCACGCGAAAACTGACCAGATCATACTGCTGGTGAGTACCAATTTTCGACACCAACAATTATCATTTATTTCAGTCTTTTAAGGAATAAAATGGTCATAACAACTGCCGGAAATCATGAAAAAATGTCAATGACCACCTTGGGTTTAGGGTTAGGACTTGATCCCTTCCCTTGCTTTTCCTGCTGAAACAACATATCAACTTGTTGTAATTCGTCAAACAACAACAACAGTATTGATAAGAATAAGAATATATTTGAACCCTAATATCAAAACTTACCCCAGCCTTGCACCTCACATGGAGGCTAGCATTTCTCTGCCGACATGGCACGTAGCCGAAGGGAACAAGGTGACTGAACCTCGTCCTGCTCGTGACACCTGTTGCCGGGCTTGCCACGATGGACTGACTGCATGGCTGCTGACATGACCATTTCTGATTGTTAGACTCGAAAAAAGATTTCAGAAACTTGAACAGCTGCAACCAAAACTTCACTCAAAGTAGATGTAGGGCGAGAGATGAACTTTGATATATTTTTCTCTGAGAAATGGGATGATATTTATAGGGAAAAGAAGAGAAGACAAAGGGGGTGGATACTTTAGGGTCCACGTCACTACAAGAGAGGTCCACCCGTGGCCGAACATTGAGCCAACGTGAATGGAACGAAGGATTGTTATGAGGTCGGTAGATTATTGGAGTTCGAATTAGGATCGTTCGTGCAACAATCTAGTTCCTTCCTATTAAACATTCCAACGTTTTAGTGGA